>JAQMCW010169711.1:0-11119 GCA_030068335.1 Chrysichthys cranchii
ATGTTTATCAGTACATTACAGAAAATAATGAACTTTATCACAATATGCTAATTTTTTGAGAAGGACCTGTATATAAATATATAAATATAAATTTGTGTGTATGTAGGGCTGAGTTCAAATCTGGGGTGGGGGTTGTGTTGGCACAGTACCCATCCAAGAAATGACACGAAAACCACATCTTAACTCTTGGTATTGGTCTACTTTCAATTTCTTGCCATTGGTGGACTTGTGCGCTCACAGCTAAGAGTGTGTGCGATGTTAACAACCGATGGAATTTGTACAGAAATGTGTTTTGAAATGGTCTCTGATATTAAACGAACAGCAATATTGTGATGAATTTTATAGGTGCATTTTAAATGGGCTTTTCCTGAATTGTGGGAATGTTGATAGATTTTTAAATGTTCTGATCTACCAAAAAAAAAAAAGCATTCAAGCTTGTACAGTGCAATAGTGCAATGTGTTTGTTACTGATGAGCTACTGTGCATGTACTAAAGACTAATTTTAAATAGTTTAAAGTGTATTAATAGGATATTTCTAGTGTATGCTAATGCAAAGAACATTAAAGATTGATGTGACGCGAATGTAACTTTTTTTTTTTTTTTTGAGATGGGTAGATAAATGCTCTTTTTTCAAATCTCTCCTTTAAGTTTTATATATTATACAATACATATATTAAAATCACAAAGATAACTGATGCTATTGCGAAAGCTGAAGTTATCATGATTTTATTCCGTTCATAGGCTAAAAGAATTTTCCAAAGACATGCGACGCATTTGTTTTGCATTGTTTTACGTACACATGTTGTTATACCTGACCATGTACGAAATAAAGTATGATCACATTAGGACCCTGTTGAGTACTGCCCATTCGTTTGGCCTTATGTTATAGGCCACTTACCTGGAAACCCTGCAGCTTAGGTCTTGCATGAGACTTAAAATCCCAGGAAGTGATTAGTATGAAGTGGAGCTAACTGGGACGTTGAGTTCAGAGAGCCCTCTAGAGGGTGTGATGTTTATTACCATCTCCTGATGTGACGCAGTGTGAACGCTGTGTGAAGTCCCCATTTGCTGCATTCATTGTGGAGATGAGTGCAGGCAATGAAAAGGCCCTTGCTGTGTAATAGTGGCGCCTTGCATTAATAACACTGTGTGTCACCTTGTTTCCTAGGGGGTTGCTTAATTATACATGGAGCCATCAATTTGGGGTCTTTAAGGGAAAAGCTGAATGGAAAATCTGTGCCAGACTTCATGACTATCCAGTGGTTTTAAGGGACTGTCAGCCAGACATTACAACACACAATGTCTCCTACAGTACAGTGATTTAAGCACTGGCCCAAAAAAAAAATATATATATATAACAATATATAACTTCCTTTCATCCTTGCCGAGGAGGATTTTTGTTAGTGTGACATTAAATCAGTGAAATGATGAGATGCAGTGTTCGTGTACCGTTAAAAAAAAAAAAGACATAAAATTGGAATTCTCTGTAAAAGAGGTACAAATATGCTTTCAACATCATGAAATATTTGAATAAGGATTAAAATTTAAAAAAGCCAATGTCGCAAAAATAATACTTTTGTAGGTTGAGTCTTTATATTAAACTGTATTTAAAGCCATTTTATAAAATGATAAAAAAAAAAAAATACATTAATTTAACTTCCAAGTAGTTAGACAAGTAAAACATGTCATACCGATAACTTCTACAAAAATCCATTCAGTACTCAAAACATCCGAGTACAGCGATAATGTTATATCGCATATCAAGTGCAATAAATGTACTGTGTAAGCCTAAGTTTTGACAGTTTTGTTTTGTGTTTTTTTTTTCTCAGTTGTGCAACTGTTTGGCATCTGAACATGTCTCTTCAACTGAACATCATTTCCTAGAAACAAAAAAAAAATAATTTTTGGGTACTAATTGCATGAGAGTCCAAAAAATTCTTCCTTAGGTATTTTGCATAAATATTTGGTGGAGCTCATCATACCCTTACAGCCCAAAAAATCAATAAAAAAAAAGGTTCACTACCAAGGGCTGTTTAACCCTGGAGCACCCCTGGGATCATATTTGACCCTAACTTTTATTTCACCCTTATATTCCACCCACTCATTGGTTAGTGGACATCACAGGACGTCTCATAAGGACCATTTTAGAACATGTAGTAGGAAAGGGTTAATAATAATAATAATAATAATAATAATAATAAAACACCTGTTTTTGGGTTCACAGAGTCTGAATTATTTGAGCCCATGGAGATATTTTTCCCAGTATGATAAGGTGGTCTGGGTTTTCCAGGGTTAATTATCATTGCCCTAAAAGGGGTGCACCCCCCCCAGTTTGTGCTTAAAATATAAGAACCGGTTATATGGAGCTGAATATTTTTTTCAAGCATTTTAAAAAGTCTAAAAACAACCCCATGTGTTTATATGTGTTTAAAAAGCTTAGTGTATTGGATTTACTGTCTTCTATACCAAATTTCGAAGCATATAATGAAGCAGGTCAAGTAGACACACAATCCTATAAACAGGATCCACCGTGCGATGCTCCATATTTTGCTTGTGAACCACTTGGTGATGTCAATCTCTCTGAAACAGGGAACAATAAGAACGATGCGAGTTAGAATGTACTCGGGCTTTGAATGCTGATTACAAATGATGGCATCATGGTTGGCGTACGTACTCGGGATTGGGTTGCTTTGTTTCTGATAAACCTGTGGTTTTCAGTGTCGTGTGTGATGTGGAGGTTATCGTGGACGTCCTGAAAGTTGTTAAGGCTCTCGTTGTCGGTGCTTGAGTAGTTGTCTCTTTGACATTTTGTGGTGGCTCAGTAACCATGCAATGCTGCGCTTCTTCTGTGGAAAGAAAATAGTTTCATGTAAGAATGGAAACTTGAAGCTCTCGAGCCAAAGGCCACCGGAGGAAGTCATTTCAGTGTACTGGAGGCCAAATAAAGCACTCTATAATACTACATATTTATTTGTGATATATATAAGTGCCCTAAATAACATAACATTAAAGCTACAAAGTGAAATTATTTAGAAGTTGCTGTGTGGTTGATAAGGGTGTATGAGGTGTTGGCTACGGCATTTCTAGTGGTTGCTAGGTGGCTGCTAGGCAGTTGTAGGTCCTTCCAAGTGGTTGCTAAGGTTTTGTTAGGTAATTGATACTGTATATCCTTCCAAGTGGGTGGTGTGGGTTTCTTAAGGTGGTGTTTTGCAGTCCCAGGTCGTCTCTAGGTTGTAGCTGAGCAACTGCTATGGAATCTCAAATGGTTGCCAGTATGCTCCAGGAAGGGGCCATGGTGTTTTTAGGCAGAGCAATGCAGTTCATGCCTCCAGTATGTATGTGTGTGAATTAACCAGGTCTAAAATCATATAAAGGAAGAATTAGTGAAGCTTTTTTTTTTTTCTGTGGAGGATAAAAGGCTGAGTTTGGGGCTACGTGACAACCGTAATTCCACAAAAATTACAGTTTCCCCACAAGAACAAACCCCCCATTCCAGCATGGGATCTACAGCTTTGCCAAATTCCCTGGTTCTTCTCGAGAATTATATGCAAACCTGTCAAAATGGTACAAATTTGCAAGTAGAAGAAGATTGTGAAGAGCAGAGTATTCACTCTGTCAAGCCAACAAGTGGTTAAGGTGTTATGGGAGCATTTAATGACGACGTTCACAGGGCTACATGACACTGAAAGTATTTTATTGCAACTGAAATAAACCTGTGTAAACACTCAAAGGCTTGTGCCAATATGGTAGGTGTACTAGACAGATGTTTGGTTTGGTTTTATTTTTAAATTCTGATATCAAGCTGACTTAACACCTGAGTCAACGGAGGACAGCTTTTGGCCCGATACAAAGTTGTGTTCTGACATCAGAGAAAGAGTTGTTAATGCGCATACAACTGGAAAAGGTTACAAAGCAAGCTCTAAAGGGTATGGACTCCAGTAATCCACATTCTGACGGATAGATGAAATTCAAGCTCAAGGTCACCCTTTCTAGGAGCGGAGACCAACATGGATCACTCCAAGAGCAGGAGCGTGTAACAGTCCGCAATGTCTCAAGAAAAATCCAGCGGAACTTCTAAGCAACTAAAACGCTGGTCATTATTTCCTAATGGTAATGTTTATGAGTCCAGCACTGTGGAACACTGAACAACAATGGTGTGCACGGCAGGCGTACAAGGAGAAAGCCACACTTGGGAAAAAAAACTGTGCCTGGATGAAATCAAAAGAGAACTTTTGGGTTTAAATGAGAAGCATTCTGATTGGAGAAAGGAAAACACTGCATTCAGGCATAAACCTATCCCTTCTGTGAAACATGGAGGTGGTAGTATCACGGTTTCAGCCTGTTTTGCTACATCTGAGCCAGGACGGCTTGTTGTCATTGATGAAACAGGTCATTCTGAATTCTAAAGGAAAATATCAGGATATCTGATTTCAGGTCCGTGAACTGAATCGCAAGAGAAAGTGGCTCATGCAGTAAGATAATGACCGTAAACACACGATTGGTTCAAAGAAGAATAAAATTAATATTTTGGAGTGGCCAAGGCGAAGTCCTGACCTTTAATCCAAAACAAATGTTGTACGAACAGGTCATGTGAGGAAACTCACCAACATCCCAGAGTTGAAGCTGTTCCCCATGGAGGAATGGGCTAAATTTCTCCAAGCAAGTTTATTTACTTTACTGGTTTACGCACATTTAGGCCGAACAGTTCTAGGGACTCCCTGAAAGGAACTACCCTGAAGCTCCCCTGAGAACTATACCCTTTCAGGCATCTTTTTTCCTCCATTGCATTTACGCTTCATAAAATCTCAGCTTTCTCTTTTTTTTTTCTTTCTTTTTTCCCCCTTTAACACTAGAGTTAAGAGCTGTCGTGCATACGCAGTTAATGCGTTACATGGATTGAAGTCTGTAGCTGACTCAGGATTTTCTAGTTAAACTAAATTCAGGAAAATACGAACATTTTTCAGATAGACTTTCTTGCAAGTAGAAAATTCATCAGTGATTTTTGAAAAATGTTTTTTTTTTTTCAGTGATTTAAGTGATCATTTTAACCAACGTGTCACTTCATTTTTTTTTTTTTTTTTTAAAGTTTCGTTTGCCAACCACTTCACCTCAGGTTTCAGCTTCCTTGTCTGTTAACCACCGCATGCCTTTTTTAATTTTTTTTTTTTTTAGCAAGCACATTTTTGTACGTTTTTTTTTCTGGCTCAATACTTCTGTTCGTGTAATGTACACTGACCTGACAAAGAAACAAAGACTGCTCGACTCGAAGAATCTCACTACGCATGGATCTGATCAGTTTACCCTACACATGCATCACTCAGTGCTGGGAGAGTACCTACCCTGACGTAGGAGCTAAAGTCCCACAAACCAATGTTCGAAGAATTATAATCGTTCTTAGTTCCTGCAATGTTCTAAGAACTATGAAACATTCTTCTGGTCTGAAAAAACCAATTGATGCACAAGGGGGTTCAAACACAAAGGTTCGCATACTTTTGCCAGTCACAGGTATGTAATACTGGATAATCAATAAATGAATAAATGACCAAGTAAAATACAGGTAGTCCTCAAGTTATGATGGAGATGTGCTCCACCACACCCACTGTAATTCGAAAATATCGCAAGTCGAACAACTGTGTTGAACCACTTAGCCTAGCTTAGGTATCTCAGCCTAGCTTAGCCCAGTTTATGTAACCAGGTTGAAATTATATCTTTATAATACATCTCAAATGTTCTTTTATTTCATTAGTTAAAATATTTGCTTTCAGACCACAGTCCCATTTTAAGAAAAAAGTGCAATTTGGAAGTGTGCGTATTCTGGGTACTGTCTCTTTAAGACTGCCGTCTTTATACCATTGTTAACTTCCTGAATGAGGAAGCGGTGAGTGTTTAATGCTGCTCGTGAGGAAAATGAATTGTAAAGTTTTTTGTAGAGTTTTGTATCATGCTCCACGGTGCTACAAGCTCTTTATGTGCTCTGATTTGCTAACAGAGACTGATTATTTTATGCTGTGGAGCTAGTTAGCATTTAAGCAAGATTTCATTTAAATCACATTTCTGTCAAAAGAGAGAGTTTGTCATAGAGGTTCAAACCTGATGTGGGCCGCAGCACTGTGTCTCTGAGCTCCGTCCAGCCGCAACACCCCGCTACACAAACACTGAGCTCCGGCTACAGACAGCCGCCGCTGAAGTTGTTCCGTTAATAATCACAAAAAACCACACAGTAATGCACTGTACAGTACACCGATACACAAGGTTGTGGGAGAGACTGAGGCATCACGCGAGGCGAGTGATCCGAGCATCGAACGCGCACTTCTGGGTATCGTCCACATACTACCGGGTGTCTTCTGAACGCCCACAAACGTCATCTGCTGTTCCGCTGGCCTGCCAGCGATGCCTGCCCACGAACTTTTAAATATTTTCTAAATATTTTACAAGTTTCAGCGGATCATAAGACCTTTTGAAAAATCGTAAGTGGGGCCATCGTAACTCGCGGAGCACCTGTATTTGTGTTTCATTTGTTTAATTGGGTTCTGTCTTTATCTAATTTTTGGAAAATCTGATTTTTGCTGATATTTATAGAAGAAGTAGAAATATAGGAAATTCTAAAAGGTTCGCAAACTTTCAAGCACCGCTGTAACACCTGAGTCAGTAGGCAGCTTTTGGCTAATGCACAGTTGTTTTCTGACATCCACCATGCTGACTTTTGCTACAGTGTGAATATTTAATTTGCCAAATTAACATATCCCTGTTGATAATGTGACAAAAGTGACAACTCTGTCATTACGGCGCCAAGATATTTTCATTAGCAGTCACTAAACTGTTAGTTTTTACGTTTCGAATTGCAGTCTTTATGCTGTGTAACCTCAGAGTGAAAATATAGTGGTGTATATTTCCTTTTCTGATGACCAATTTGGCGATTTTTATTTCTTATATCTTTTATGAAAGTGCAATAAATAAATTAATCAGTTAATAGAAAAAAAGTTATTTTAAAAGGAGAGCTGAGATCATTGGACAGTGACGCCTGAAAGTTTGTGAACCCTTTAAATTGTTTCATAAATACAACCGAAAACATCATCAGATTTGCACAAAAGGCCTAAAACTAGACAACGAGAGCCTAGTTGAACAAGTGAAGTAAAAAAAAAAATCCAATATGACATATCTGAGGAGCAAAAGTATGTGAACACCTGCTTTCAGATCCTCTTGTGCAGCAAATATGTGCAGCTAAGCATTTCCAGTAACTGTTGATCAGCCCTACACTTCGGCTCGGAGGATTTTTGGCCCATTCCTCCGTACAGAACAGCTTCACGTCTGGGAAGTTCCTCTGGATTCCCTCACATGACCTGCTCGCCCAAACATTTCTATTGGTTTAAGGTCAGGTTTTTGACTTGGCCGTTCAAAAAGTTTTTTTATTTTAGTCCTCTAACCATCCTTTGGATGGTAGGACAACTTGTGTGCTTAGGTCATAGGTTGATGTTTTATGAGGTCAAATTTATGCGAAAGTACGGAAAATTCCACTGGGAATGACGCAAACTTTTTATTAAAAAAAAGTATAAAAAAGCTGCCTTTTTTTTTTTTTTTTTTAATACCGTGACACCTTTATATTTTATTAATATGGCTTTTATTCAGAGATTTTTTTTTTCCCCAAAATGAAATATTAATCAATGTACAATCCTGGTTGTGACTGTAGAATATGTTAATATAGAAAGAGTGAAAGTTAGTACACAAAGTTTCCAGAAAGTTTTGGCAGTTCAGACTTGCATTTTTTATGATCATATTTACATATGTATTGTTACTGAGAAAATCTGCCGTCATTAATAAATGACGAGCCTTAAGATGATGACGATGATGATGATGAATAAAAGGAATAACTGAATAATGCCTCAAAACTTTAAAATTAACTACTAAAACTGTTAAACTTTGTTTTTTTTCCCATTTTCCATCAAATAATTACTCAATTGTTTTACTTTCTGAAAACCCATGCGATAAGCCAGTTCCTGATGATGGACTCATCAGTTTTATCCCACTACTATATAGTTAATCAGAGGAAATTCAGCTTACCTGCTGATATGATCAACTGCATGGCTTTGCTTACGTGCCGACTTACTCTTTCAATCGCACACCAGTACCATCCGCTATCCGACGTTTTGGCGTCCTTCACGTGGATGGTGAAAAACCCACCTCTTCGATTGTCGCTTATCTCCAGAGGTGCGTCGACATTGTGAGGCTGCCCCGTCCGTACGAGAATCGTGCAGTAATTAAAATAGTAGCCTTTGCACCAGTATTTGACGTTGTCCCGGTAAAATCGATGATAGTGACAGACGACGTGAACGGATCTGCCTGCGCATTGCTTCACTTCGTTGGGTCCAGTGAGTGTATGATCACCTGCAACTAAATACAAATAGCAATTAAGGTACAAGGACATGCTTAAAATGTCACGTTAAAGTGACCTGTATGTGGAACAACTTACCTTTTTCTAGGAAAAGCAGAAGAACGAACATCATTTTTCAGACCACTTGCACATTTCCGCTGCTGCCAAAATGAAACATCGGGTATAGCAAGGGACAAAAAAAAAAAAAGATAGAAACAGAAAGTTCAAGCCACTTCCTGTTATATGTAAGGTCAGCAGTGTTGTGGCAGCCCAATTTCACACAGGAAAGAGACGCACAAGCGAGGCACCTTAGACAAGCCTGAAACATACACTGTCTTTTCACAAGCAAGGCAGTAGCATCACAGATATGGACTTGCTCAGCAGTTGTGGTTGAATCTGAAGTCACGCAAAGAACACACTCTGAAAGGCCAGCGTGTTATGATTTGGAAATGTACAGTGGATGGAAAAAGTCTACACACCCCTGTTTAAAATGCAGCTTTGTGGAATTGAAAGAAAAAAAACGAGAAATCATGTCGTCCTTTTTTTATCTTTCATGTGAGATAGCAACTGATAAGATTCAAGTTAGAAGCAGTAACGTGCTTGAACAACTGATGCACAACCTTTCATAGAAGGGCATGTGATTAAACCAATCACATTCTCCGTCACACAACTCATGCACCTGTAATTATCCTCAAACCTGATACGGATTAACCCCAAAGGAAGTTCAGCTATTCCTGTAGGATTTTCTTGACCTCGTCTTCGGTTTTATCTGATCACTGAAGCCATGGTCCGCAAAGAGCTTACGAAGCATGAATGGAACCCATTTCCTGTAAGGTATCGAACGGGAGAGGGCTACAAAAGCATTTCCTAAAAACTCGACGTAGCGTGGAACATTGGGAAAGCCATTAGCAGCAAGTGGAGAAAATGGAGGACGACAGAACAGGATGTCTGTCAAGAAACAGACTAAAGGACAGGACGAAACATCATGGAAGGCTGCCTAGAGACCTACGGCAGCATTAAACGAGGTGCAAGAGTACCTCATGAGTACTGATCACTCCTCGACATGTGACAACCACCTGCCGTTTTCTTAACTCCTCTGGGATGTAGGGAAGGGTGGAGCAACAGAAGCCCTTTGTTATGAGGAAAAAAAAACCAACAGCAAAAAAAAAAAAAAAAGTCCATTCTTGCCTAAATAACCCCAAACTATGTGGAATAAATCCAAAAAACAAAGTATATTTGAAAGAAAAACAAGACGCCCAAAGAACATTCCATAAATAGTAAAAGCACGGTGGTGGCAGCATCATGCCACAGCACTGCTTCTCTTCAACTGGAACACGGGCTTTTGTCCAAAAGAAAACAGAAAAAAAAGAAAAGGAATCGTGGATAGATTTTCAAGTGTTAGACAGATGAAGATGAAGAAATATTGTGTTTTGTTTTCCATCACGATAATGACCCAATGCATAAGTCATCAGAGGAACGGATTTAGAAGAAGGATATCAACATTTGTAGAATGGCCAGGTCAGAGTCAAGATCTAAATCGTATCGAAATCCTGTGGAATGACTCGAATGCGGCTGTGTATACAGGACCCCCTTGCAAAAAAGAAGAAAAAAATATGAATGAAGTTGACAAATCCAGCTATTAGACTCTTACTGAAAAGGACAGATTGCTGTATTACAAGCAAAAGGTGCTTCAACAAATTATTAGGTAAAGGGTGTGTACACTTATGTAACCAAGCTTTTTTCCACCTTTTTTCCCCTTGAATTTTATTGGTTGTATAATCACATTAAATATGTATATCATGTATATCACGTGTTGGTTTCAGATTTTTTGTGGGTGTTTTTTTTATGTCACAAAATCTTCCGTTTTAACTGGAGTGTCCCCATTTATATCCAGTGTTCGTCTCAAAACGCTGTTGAATTTGAACCCACCTTAGGACGCTTGATTATATTTAGACACACCTTAAAAACAATAAAAGAAATGACCGAATGACCCTTTCCACATACAAATATGAATGGCGTTATCCTTCCCGCGCTGATGTGCGTCGTGGTATTTTATTATGCTATTATTACTATCAGTGTTGTATAGGACAACACTGACACTAATAATGCAAATAAAATCGGCGCATTTTGTGTCTATAAAAAAAAAATATATATATATATATATTCTATAAGAGCCATGAAGGATATTCATTAACTGCTCTGAATTTTTCAGTGAAACTACATAGGGAAGGCGTGCAGTGTGCGTGTAAGCTGAGAATACCACTCCTAAAATCATATAAAACCTAATATACTGTATAATCGTTGAGAGAACTGAAAAATGGCGTCAGATCACACCTACTTTAAAAGCTTAGATCCTAGACAGTATTGCTACACAGACTAAACCATGATTAATGGATGATTTAATGCTTATTATTAATGAACGTCTTTTGAAAGGTGGTGAATGACATCTAGTGGGCATGTTGTGACAGCTCAAGGGCTATGACTCTCTGAACAAGCCGTTTTCCCTGAAGCTCCAGGTGACTCAGTGATCAGGATGGGAAAGCACACAGTAAGACCTTACCGTCACCCTGCCTCAGGCTGTGGATTGTGTCATGTTGGACATATGTGTGTAATGTGCTGGAAGAACTCCTTCAGAAACAGGAAGATTTTGTTCTTCTTGTTAAGTTACACCCAATGCTGCAATCTTATAACCGTATTATGGAACAAAAAAAAAACCATATATATATATAATATAATTTAAAAACATTTACG
>JAQMCW010169738.1:0-11118 GCA_030068335.1 Chrysichthys cranchii
AAATAAAATATAGATTACTTTTATCACAACATAATTGCTGTCATTGATAAAACCATGACTATTATTTGAGGTTAGAATGCTATACACATACTCAAGGGAAAAAAAAAAGAATGCTATACACCAGGTTCTCATGCCAGTGTTACCACCATATACCAAGTACAGAAGACTCTGTAGGTAATCAGTAGATTCAGAAAGGAGCACCATCCAGTAGAATCATGGCATATCCTGGAGGCCTTGTTGATTACACTGGTAATCATATTCCTGACCCACAATCATGAGTCATATCATTAGCTATGAATCCCTAGTGAATCCCTAATCAGTGCTTTGGACCAGAAGAATAGAATCAATCACTCAACCAACTAACCAAACAATCAACCTCTTACTCAATTAATCCATCAGTCTTCATTTAGGATGATAATGTTGGGTGTGTGGGCATTTGTTATGTTTCTGGTAGAATATTTACATCACTCATTTCTCATTTATAGGTTTATTGCAAATTGCATAGACAACCATTGTAATTCCACTTTTTCTTCTTCTTACTATTTATCATCATCATCATCATCATCATCATCATCATCATCATCATCATATTCTTCTTCTGGGTGGTGTGTCTATGGCAGCCCATATAACTGTATGGTAAAAAATTCGGAAATTTGGCTCACTAATTGAAGACAGCCATCTGCTCTTTTTTTCACCGAGTTTCATGTTTGCACCTTGAGTTGGTTAGTGCAATAATGGCTGAAAGTTAGAGGTGCATTTATACATGGGCCTTTTGAACTGTATGCTTGACTTTTTAGAAACGATTGGATTCCTTGTCTCAAGACAAGTTCGACACATATTGAAAGAATTGAAATTGCAGAGGCCACAAATTTTGTCCAATTCTTACCATATTTGCGAAAGAAAATCTTCAGACCAAGCCTCACAAAAAATATCATATGGATTTTTGATTTTTTGAAACTATTTGTCCATTACAGCCAATCAAATTTGGAGGCAAAGCCACCAAATGGAAAATGAGGTCATATCTCAGCTACTTTGTACACAGACTTAGTACTCCTTTCTGAGGACATGAAAACGTGTTTTGCCTAATTACTTTTGATGTGTTTGCCTTTAAAAAGCGATTCTGTTGTGTGGTTGTACCTGGAGAGATCCCAAAGCAGGGACAAAAGAATTTGCCCATTTTAGGTGATCAAAAAAGGTGGCAAAGCTACAAAGCTGAAAATCAGGTCATAATTCAGCAATGCTTTGATCTCTCAAACTCAGACTTGCTAAATGGACTCAAGACCACTAAGTCTTGCACTGCATAGCCATTTATTTTTGCTAATAACTGATGTTTGCTTTTAAATATTGATTCACATCTAAGGTGATATCATGGGAGGCCCCAAGGCCAAGTCATGTTTATGTCCTAAAATTTTTAATTGCTGTGGCCACTATTTAGATTTGCTGGAGGAAACTTACATTGCTTGTGGAGTTTGCTAAATATGGTTGCCATTGAGTCTATTCAAAATAGGGTTTCAGAAAACTGAAAATTAGATTAGGTCCTGCTAGTGCTAAGGGCAGCATGGTGGTCTAGAGATTAGCTGGCAACTCTTAATTGCCCATATGAAGGCATGTGTAAAAGCCTGTTTGTCTGTCTGTATTAGCGACACAATAGACTGGGGACCTGTCCAGGACATACCCTCTCATCTCTTGCCTGATGTCTGCTGGGATTGGCCTCAGCATAAACCCCCCAAATGATAAGTGGCATAGAAAATGAATGATAGTGCCAGTCCCCTTGTGTATTGTGTAAAAATGGTTGCTGTTACAAGATGTATAATATTAGATCATTTCTGGAAAAGAGCAAAATTTTTATTAACCAAAGATGTAGTAACTCATTTGTTAATTATTTCTTTAATTATATTGTTTCCAGCATTAAGTTAACTGGAAAATTTAGTTAACAGCGATTCTTGAGAAAGATTATGTCTATTGTCTTTCTTTTCCTTACCACATGTTGCTTACTTACCCTTACCTACTGTCTCCTTGCTGTGTATTGTACTGTTACTTTGGCCTCGTGTGTTTTGACCATCAAATCACAGCAAAATGCTACTGAGGATCCACATATGTTGCATTTTTACCAACAATTCTGCACCAATCTGCATTTATAGATTATAGAAGTGCAGCTTAACATGCCTCAGAGTACTTATGTAAATAAAAAGGGGAAATTAAATGCAACAAAGCTTACAAAATAAAAAAAAAATCTATTTGTAAATCTATTTAACTCTTGTCTTATCTCTTTCATGTTAAAGAAATCATGTAAAACCTAATCTCACCTTAAGGGTTTTATAAATTCTGAAGCATTGGTTTTAAAAGGTTTAGGCAAATGCAGATTAGCAAACCCAGCTCTAGACCTTCTCCAGAGGCTTTATGACAGATGGAGTAATTTCCTAATGCAACCCCCCCCCAAAAAAACAAGCCTAAGCTTTTAGTCTCTGGAATGAATATGCTGATTCACCCTGATGTTAATGTAGATTTTATTTCTCAACAGTGTTCTAAATGCCAATCAAGTTGGTATACCACAAAGATCTCATAATTTAAAAGCTTAAAATCTGAAAAATCTTTTTCAAACCTTCCCTCATTTTAGACCTTCAGAATAAACAGTACTTGCATTAACCATTCAGTGAGTCTTTGCAATGAGTTTTTTACTACAGAAATTATGCTTAAGTGTAGAACAAATTGACTTTTATAAGTTCATTCTTCTTATCCAGAGTCTTCCTCCATTTCTTTCTTTTCTCAACAATCCTCTGAGAATCATCAACTTGTATCTATGCAAAATAATATACATGAAAACACATTAAAAATAGGTATGCATAGAAAAATACATAAAATGCAATAAATCCAAATCATATGTGGCAAAATATTCAAAGCAATGATTTTAAAAAGGTGGCCAAGAATAACTTAAATTTATTTAGGAAATACTCACCACTAACTCATTTTGCCTTTCTCCAGTTAGGAAGGTACTGATGCCCTTTATTGGTGTTTCTATGAAACAAGCTAATGTATGTCACAAAGCCACCATCTCACCTGTCTGAAGGGGAGGAGATTTGAATAAAGGTGAATCACAACAAAAGGCTTCCGTAAACATGTAAAGGGTGGGGAACTGTTTGTGTACAAACTTTTAAGTATTTTAGCTACACAAGGTGTTCATGCAGGTAGGTCATTTTAAGTGGTCAATGACAACCATCCAAGAGTTGTTAATTCAATAATAGATATTCAAACTTATTATAATGTTGCAAAATCCACCATTCACACTTTAATGTAAAAATGAACATCAGAGCTTGCAGTTTCTGTAGAAAACTTAAAATGATGATGATTTTTAAATGATAAATGAAATGAGCTCAGTATAACTCAATAAATCTGTTATGCAGGTCAGTTTTCTATGATAAATCATTTCCATCCTTTTCTACATAATCATACTTCAAAAACAAAAATATCATAACTCTTACTTACTTACTCTTACTTGGAAATTCAAAATTTCAACCTGAGAGTGTTATGGGAGGATATTAAAGATTTTATATTACAAAATTTTTTCGATTTTTATATTTAAATCAAAGTCACCGGGTTACCATTTATGCCCAGTGTAGGGTACATTTTTTCCATAAGAGTTATAGGAGGAGGGGGATTTTGGATGTCCACTGAAGTTACCAAATATGGTTCTTCACTCATAATGAAGAGTTAAACGTCCTTTCATTTAGAACGATTATTCAGAAAAAAGGACCTAAATAAATAAATAAAGCTTGATGGAATTTTATAGCCAATAAATAAAGCTTGATGGAACTTTATAGCCACATGCTTTGCTTTTATAGTTTTTCTTCTTGGTAAAAGCTCAGTGGTTAAGATGTTGGACTACTGATCAGAATAGTCCAAGCACCACCAAGCTGCCCCTGCAGGGCCCTTGAGAAAGGCCCTTACCCTTCGACTGTTCAAGTGTATAAATGAGATAAATGTATGTCGCTCTGGATAAGGGCGTCTGCCAAATAATGCTAATGTAATGTAAAGTACACTCAAAGATAAACTGGAAGTTCTTGAAGTTTCTGAATATGACAGAAACAATAAGATTAAGAATCAAAATATGGAGTGGCTTTGTCAAGAGTAACTGGAATCTCTGGGATAGAGCTATACATTGAATTAAATAAATTTAATACATATTGTAGATATTTGTTAAAGGGTTTGTCTCTGATGAACTTCACTGTGGCTGTGGAACTGGTACAATGAGGGAGGAGGCAGAATACTATAAACATCACAGAAGTGGGTGAGCTGTTTGTGGATACAAAGCAGGACAAAACAGATCTTCACCAGCTATGATCAGATTATAAATATACCTCTTCAACAGAGAACACACGACGATGTGAGTAAAGAGGTTCTGTGGACAAAGGCTGTTATTGGTGAGTGAATTCTTTCAATTCATTGGCTTACTTACTTATTTATATTTAAATGTCTGACATAGCATTAAATGTCGAACATGGTCTGGGCAGAGTTTGAAGCATTTCTCTTGAGATTAACAAGTGGACAGCACAAGAATCACTGAAGTGAAAACTTAAAAGTTTAAGATCTTGAACTTTTGAATTTCTCAAGTAAGCCAAAGAAATAAAAGACTTTACTGGATTTTGTATTTAAAAAAATCATAACTTGTGCTGTGTAGACAGTATTATAATCAGTATTGATTTTTTAAAAATCATCTTAATTCAAATGATCCTCATCTAACTATGTTTTAGACAAATCAAATTGTTTCCTTTTTCCCTTAAGAATTATGCAATGTCTTTAAATCTATGATAACAAGCACCCATATTTCTTTAAATATTTCTCCTATTCCTTAGGACAAAGAATGAAATATAAAAGAAACATGAGATTGTTCTAAGATTAAAAACAGAAAGAAAGATTCTCTTGATGACGAGACAAAAATTTTTGCATCTTGCACCTTGTTAGTCTTGTTGCACCTTGTTAACTTATTAACAATACATTTTACTGAAATTTACTGGCAACATAATAATAATAATAATTATAAGTATTTTTTAATTATCATATAAAATAACATAAATACATTTGCTCATTTGCCTGAGGTTTTAAAAAAAGCATCAGGACATAACTCTGGCAGGTTGTCAGTGCTGGAATGAACACAGCAGTATCCATTCTGCAACTCAGTGCCTTAATCACTGAGTCACCACAACTTGTGCAACCAGCTTGCATTATTAGTGTGATTCGTAGAAATGGCTTAATCAATGCAAGCAAGTTGATGTAGTTGTGGTGGCTCTGTGGTTAAGGCTTAGAATTAGAGATTTAAAGATCTGGGGACAAATCCCACATTTGCCCTGGTTGAGTTCTTGAGCAAAACTTTTCAGCTCAGTTGTTTTTCAAAGCATCAGCCAAATGAACAAATGGCCTGGATTTTTTTTATTTTTTATTTTTTATTTTTTTACTATTACTATGGTTTTTATTATTACACTGGTTTGTTAACAGAGTTAAATTAATCATTGGCTGGAGAGTGCTGCAGTTGAATCAAGCTAAAAAGGATATTTAAGTAAAATGAAATTGAACATGAAATTGTATTTTAAACATATTAGTACAGTTCCACGATAGACTTGAGACCAGTCCATGATGCACCCAGCCTCTCGCTTCAACTTTCCCGTGACCCATTTTTATATTACTGTAAAGCTTGCTCACATAAACACATAATTAATGTAAAAAATCAACCTTTTTAACTACATCTACAAGTAAAAAATTAATAGTTACAATAAAGAATACTTTGCATATTGTATACATCTGCAATATACACTACACATACACAAAAACATATTGTATTTAAATATATTTAGACAGCATATCAAAAGTAATCTCTCCAAATATGCATTAGTATACTTGCAGTTATCTCTTTATGCTAATATGTTAATCAACTTGATGCATCATTAACTTGGCAAATGTGACAACAGTGTGTGACTTTGCTGAAACTCAAGAAGAGACATATGCGTTATCACTGCACTCTTTTCTGTCAGGGGAGAAAAAACATGAAATTCAAGACACATAAGCAGACACGTCTCTTATATTTCCATTTGAACTTATGCATCTCTATAGAGATAATTCGATCTCTCTTTAGAGTTTTCCCTCATGGGAATACATTTATAGCAAGTAATATAATTTAGAATTAAAATACGTGTAAAATGATCTTTATACTTTACATTTCAAAGAGTATTAAATGAATGAAACAAATGCTGGAAATGGTTGAGTATCTTTGACATAAAAGTTATGTCTTAGAGTAATTCTGCTCTTTTAAGTAAGTACAACAATTGACGTATTAATATCATCGCATATCAATCCTAGACCTAGGCCTAATATATTACATGTTGGAGACTTGAGCTGGACTTGAGTTGGACAGGGACTAACTGAACTGTAGACTGACGTCTTGTAAAATTTCCTCCTGGATAAAAACAAGGCATTTCTATGTGCATTTCTTAAGGGCATTTCCCCTTGGTGCCATCATATATTACCATGATCTAAATGTCACTTTTATGTTGACAACCCCCAAATTTAAATCTTTACCATAGACCAACTTTCATTTTGCTTTTTAAAACCTCTAACGTGAGTTATCCCATATAGCTTTGTCAATTCACTTATCCCTGAAATCAAGTATATAACTACCTCAAAAATGTAATCATGGACATAGCACTAGTTTAATCCTTAGTTTAGTTTAACCCTTTACTTCCCAAGGGTTCTATTGTTAGTTTGGAATCCATCTTGGATCTGAAATAAAAAGAAAAATATTAAATTTCACATACAGAATGGTGCCCGACTGTTGGGACACCCTATATATATTAAAGTGAGCATATACATGTTAGATACAGACACACCTGATTAAGCACACCTGTTCATACTCACCTTTTAAATAGTTTTATTTTGTTTTCTTGTTAATTCTTTATATTTGCTGTTGTGAACAAAACTTGCACACGCATCTAACTTCACTGTCTGCTGAACAGTATGTGCAAATAACAGTGTTACATTTTCTGACCTTAAAGGTGCTATATGTAAGCTTTGGCCATCTGTCGAATTCTTGTATGTGACCATAAAGTTGGGGCGTCCATTCCATGACCCCAAACAAGGACATGAAGAGTCCCTCTTCCCCTTCCCCCTCTCCATCCTCTTCCCCTACTGGGTTCATCCAATGTTACTTTGTAATCATCAGTTTAAACAAAACAACTACTAACTAACAGCAGAGCAAGAATATGAAAAATTCGTGCAGACTGCTGAAACTCTGAGAGCTGGTCAAGATAACACTGCTCTCTTATAACCTTTACATGTATTGCCAGTCTACAATGCAAGACCATGGAAGCGGTAGTGTATGAGATTACTATAGCTTTCAACATGGCAGATATGCAACTTTTTTTATTAATAATGCGACTGATCAAACCCACTGCTTACGACTTAGCAAAATAATCAGAAAGCTGAATGTTTTTGAAAGTTTTGCATTTTGTTTGGATTAATAATTGGGCCCTGCCACCCTGAATAGGATAAAGCAGCTTGGAAATGGATGAATGGATGAATGGATGGACGGAATCAATGGGAATAGTAATAATTTTTTTGCCAAAAAAGGAGTGCCATCTTACCTCTGCGAGTGTAACTGTGCTCTGGCTGTTGCCAGCCTGTGGACTAGCAGATCTTGCCACTGCAAAACTGTTCATGAGCTATTTGTGTCTTATGAAAGTAATATGCACTCAGTCCCATCTATGAAAGATACAACTGAGCTAAAGAGTCTTACTCAAGGACCCAATCAAAGTAGTCTGACAGTGCTGGGATTTAAACACATGACCAGTTTACCTGCAACACAATGCCTTAACCACTGAGGTCACAACTACTAGCTTATGCACCTCACATTGATACAACACAATCTCTCAGTGGAGTTAAGTCAGTGTTAGGAGTAGTTGAATCAGTGCAAGCTTGTTGCAGTGTTATTGAATTGGCTCAATGGTTATGGTGTTCTCATCCTATAGCCAGCATGGTTGGGCAAAACCCTTAATCTTCAGCTCAGCTGTATCCTGCATCAGACAAATGCTGATTTATCAGCTGTGCTGACTTATGTGTTGTTTATTTATAACATTAAGATATTACAGTACTTTACCGTTAATATGTTTTACAGTTTACTGTAAATTTTACAGTACTCTGTTGGCGACCCAAGCTGCTGGTAAATTACCTTAAAAATCTACTGTAATTTTTTACAGTGTGTAAACAGAATAGAAGTGTTTTGTGCAATACATTGCTTACAGCTAATGAAATTAATATTAAATAATGTTTTCAATTATAGACTAGAGAAGTAGGTTCTACTCAGTGGACATTTACATTTCTTTGCATAGAATCCAAATCATCAGTTTATTCTTGTATACAGTATAAGAGCAGGGGTGTGTTTAATGTGTACTGAGCTCAGGAGCTTAGCCCACATATTGTCTACATGCCCACCCCCACACTCTTTTCTATCTTAGCATCCTCCTTCCTTTGTGACCTCACTGAGAAGAAAAAGGCAGACATGTAGTTCCCAAATATTCAATATTAGAACAGGAGTTAGGTTAGGAGTTAGCTACAAAGACAATTATCACCACATAGGGTTGATAATGAGAGCAGCTCCACTGATTATATAGCATTCTTGATTTATTTCTAAGACAAGTTTGTCTGTTTAAACTCATCTGATTAAACATGCATAAAATAGAGTAACAATACATCTTCTTTTTTCTGGACACTTCCTCTTTTTGAGACTTAAAAATGTTTTTGTTTTTTTTTGACTTGGGATTGTCAGGGATTTGGCTTTTGCTTTCTGCATTTGCCTTTCCGTCTATGGGTGTCTGTCTGCCCTATGCCGCCATCCTGCCTCCAGTGTCCTCTTTTTCGAAGACCAAAATATGGTCACCCTACTTAAAATGCATATGAAAACATAATAACTACAAAGATAGATAAACAATATGTACCATGTGCATATGCTGTATCTGAATCTTTGAATGACAAAAAACAGACAAAAACAGATCAGATAATATGCACGAAAACTAGACAGCCTCTGGTGGAACAATCTACACAAGTTAATGTTAGGTAAAATAGCTAGTTGTTCGAACAGCTACTCACTGAGTAATGTTACGCTTGTCTATGTCTTGTCAGCATCACATTTTAGTCGTGAGAAAACGTTAATTGACAAAGGATTTTTTTTGTTTACATTTTGCTTGGCAAAAACAACAAATCTGTTAGTAAGATGATTTACCTAATCTGCAAATTATAATGATCTCAAACAAGGGTCATTGTAATGCCAACAAAAGTATTACTTTTTTGGGTGGGAGGGTCTGGGGTATTGCAGATTATTGGATTTGTACACTCCCAAATGGTCAAACTCAAAGCCTCATCATTCAAAAAAAGAAAAAAAAAAAAATCTTGGGATTCAGCCCAATAGCCCAGCCCTAAGCATGCCCCTCCATAAGGGTGTGTGTACCGGTATATTTAATTCCACACCTGACTGTGTGTAAGGAGATACCCCTAGTGGTAGAAAAATGTAATAAATAGATTATGAGAGGCTCCCATTCCACTTAATCAAACTTAATATTATCAGTATAGTTGACAGCACCAATACCGACTGTGGCACTGACAACAAGTTATACACAGTTTTAAAGTGTAATTGTACAAAAGGCTAATATGAAAATTAATTGGGATGATGCAAACAATGAGTGATTCTGTCTTGCTTGTAGGTTTGGATCATATCATCATAAATTTTCCAAATGTAATTAGGGCAGCAGCCTGTACACATATAGCCATGAAGTCTACCAGTTTTGGTAACAATTTGTTTTTATATAATGGAGTGTGGCCATGTACAAGCACAGCAATTTGTAATGCGTGAGATTTATCAAAATCCGTGTGGTGAATGCCAGTTTTCTTGCGCGTAATAGCTGTTCTTATGCATAACTTTAGAACTTCTTCTAAAAACATGCTTTGATAAATGAGAACCCTGATTTCAACTGAGACTGGATGTGATGTGGTGTGTGTGTGTATGTGTGTGTGTGTGTGTTCCTGTAGCCTGTTTGCAAACAAAGATAGGAAAAATCTGATTGGTCTTTTATGGTCATCCTGTCCTTTTACAATGTTAGCATTCATCCAGACAGGTCATATTACATGAGCATCACCATTATCTAGCTTCACTGTGCTTGGGGAAAGATTTCTTTATTATGTCTCTCTCAAATGAGTCCTTTTATGAGATAAATACAATATGGGCTATAGTTAATTGTGATGGCAGCAAACAGTCATGTTTGTTTACGTGGGTAAATTTACTGGTCCATTTGCCATTTAAAAGCAGCTCCTGCTTAAAACTGTGATATCCGTTGTTCAAGTCCCATGTGAACATGCTGTCTGAACTAATGCTTGGTTATTGGGTCAGTGTGCTGCATTACCCAGCTGCCTTTCTACGCATGCAGGATGTCTGAATCAGCACGATGTACCAGACTTTAAGGAAAAGCCATGTCAACAGGAATGCATAGAGCAAAAAACAGCAAAAAGAAAATATGGAAAATAATCAATCGTAAGTTTAATAGCATCTTTCACGGGATGATAATTAGATTACACAATCATTAGGATGGGGCAGTTTAAATGTATCTACTGCTACTGTAAAACAGCTTGTAACCAATTCAATAAGGCGTATTATACAATATTTAGCTCTGGCCCATTAATTTGATTGGAATGTATAGAATGAAGCAGAGTTCCAAGAGTGTTGATATTCAGTATGGCATGACTGGAACGTCTCACTGTTTATATCACTCTGCTTGTCTGTGTTCATTATGTAAGGTACAACACCATGGTAAAAATAGCTTGCAGTTAGCAATTCATGATTCAGTCTTGTCTAAATCCACAGTCCAATAATGAATACCCGTAAGAAGTAATGAATTTTATTAGTCATAATTTGTGAATTATGTATATATATATATTTACTCCCTATCCTTAATAAGCAAGCCTGTGGCGATGGTGGAAAGTAAAAAATAATTTATAAGCAACAATTATGTGACATATACAGACATAAAGTAAGCATTTATACCAGCCATAGGTGTCATTACAGTGGTCAATTTAATATATACAGTA
>JAQMCW010169795.1:0-11116 GCA_030068335.1 Chrysichthys cranchii
TCATGTTTGTGGCTGTAATGTGACAAAATGTGGAAAAGTTCAAGGGGGCCGAATACTTTTGCAAGCCACTGTAACTAGTTCAGGGCACGTTATTGCATTAAATTAGCTATGGATTTTTTTTGGCCTAGTCTTAAAAAAAAAAAAAAAAAAAAACCTGTCTATTATACTACACTGGAGCATAGCTAGCTAACGAACCTAGGGCGTAGCTAGCTACGGAAAACCACGGACACGAAATCACACACACACGAAGACAAAAAGATGAAAAATTAAAACGCAGCCACTATGTAACTAAACGAAGGAACGAATTATTAAAGCGTGCCCATGATTAAACTAAATGAGGGAAAAATTTATTACAGTGTGGCCTAAACGTGTGGGAACAAAATGAGTAAAAGGTGGCAGAGAAGTATATATTTTTGCTTTTCGTGTCAAGAAAACATTTTTAAAGCAAATGTTTTCCTTCACGGGTCTCTTAGCAATCAGCAGGAGGAAAAAAACAACCAAAAAAACCCACCCCTACTCTTGCTGTTTATCCAAGCAACATGTCAAAGTTGTCCGTACAAATACAACAAGCGATTATTCTTCAATACAATCGGATAAAGAAAGCAGATGGGAGCAAATGGAGAAAATATGGAGGGAGAGATTTCATGTTAAAACTATGCAGACGTGTGAGTGGAGAGATGCACATAGAGACGTTGAGACGATGAAAAACACATTTCGACCGTCGGGGCATGGATAACGGGAGCGCAAAAAGACGAAAGAGTGCAAGAGCGGTGTGGAGGGAGATGGAAATCGTGAAGAACATTCCTTCCATAGAAAGTGCTTCGGTTTCATTTTCACAAAAGTGTATTTTACTGAAATTACGACTCCCTGTTTACCAGTGCCTCTGTGGGGCCATCCTTCAGAACATCCTCAATCTTCTCTCGCCACAGGGACACACACGCACACACACACACGGGAAGGAAGGGAGAAAAACGATGAAACATGCAGGGACCCTGTCATGACTGGCTTCCGTTCAAAGGTTAGATATCCTTGGTGCTGGAGCCTCTCATCTGAACAAGTGATGGAAACAGAGCCTGAAGGAGCTTCAGGACACAGAATAGCCCCGAGAGAAGAAGAGAGACATGAAAGAGCGCGAGTCAACGAGTTTCCATTACTCTCCACTTCCTGGCTAGCACCGCACATCTCTCCACCCTGCATCTGACACAAAATCTTTACACACGCAGCACAGATGTGTCCTAAATACACCCGCACTCACTCTCTCATACGCACACACACCCCCACATAAATCTGTGTTCAAAACAAAACAGGAGCTTTTCTGCCGGACAGTACAGCACAAAAATCTCCAGGACTAGTAGTCTCTGAGAACATTTCTACAGAAGACAGCTTTACACTTCGGCTTAATCATCTTCTCGAACACTTGTCTCTGTCTCTTCACACAAATCCAAAAATGCAAGTAAAACACACCTTGAAGCCCCTCCCACAGGCATGGGTGCTAATGCTAGTGTAAGTAGTGACCTGTTGATATCACCCCAAACCTGCAGAATCCTCCTCCGACTCTCCCAGACCTCTTTATGTGATGGGAAATGAATACAGTCACTCAACCAGGGTACGGAAAAGCTTTCCGCGTGTTTTTAGGTCAAAATATGGTGAAGATCTGCACAAAAGAATCGCGGAATTAAAAAAAAAAAAAAAAAAAAAAGAAAGAAGAGAAGAGAAGAGAAAAGAAAATTGGACGGCGTGCTCCTGTTCACTATTCCATCTATCTGGAGAGCTTAAATTGTTTCAGCTGGAGATATTTTATCAAAACTACTGTGTCTAGGAAGTTCACTTATGACATGAACTGGAAATTCGCTGACAGATGGATGTGACTAATGCCAGCAGTGAGCTCACCAGGGTGAGTTAAAAACGTATTATTTGGGACACCAGGCTATTCTGAGCGCACTGAAAACTAACTAGGTACTTATAAAATGCATCCTAATGCTATTGGTAGTGTGTGTGTGTTCAATGAAGAACAAATACCTTTTTTAAAAAAAACAACAAAAAAAAAAACCACAGAAATGGCTAACAATTTGTATTACTGCATGTGTCCTGAACTTTTCTTAAAATAAAAGTTTAAATTAGTACGTATATGAAGGTAAATTGTATGGTGACGTTAACCAGTCTCTTCCAGGAAGTCTGCAAATCAAATGTAGTCATGCTGCCTTACTTTATAGTAGAATGATGCTTTAAAAACCATGGGGTACAAATTTCTGGGGTAATATAAATAAACCAACAAACAAACAAACAAACAAACAAATAGTGCAGATATCAGCATAGGGAAAACTAACTGCTCAAATTAGACCCAGAAGTGACCTGGAAAACAGACTGTTGTGTCACTGAAACTCATGGAGGTGGGCGAGGCTAAAAATGGTACTACAGCCAGCCAGCCGACGGACCAGCAGGGGTGCTAGACCCGTGGTGGTGTCGCCCTTTAGACGTGACGCACTGTATTTATTTTTTTTTTTTTTTTAGATGGTGGATGCAAAGAAACATTCCTAGTACCAAAATTAGCATGCACACAAATAATCCTGCATGATGTCTAAAATCAGACATGACTTACTTCTACTTGGTATACAGCCTTAACCACGTATCATAAGAAGTCTCCGCTTTACTTCTTTCATCCTACCACGATCTTGGAGTTCTTTGGGAGAATCCGACGGGACCGATTTGGATGCAGGGGACACGTCAGTTGGGTAGACGGGGTTAAGGATTCCTACTGGCTTCAGAATGAAATCCCGGACACCAAGCTCAAGCAAAGGTGTTTAATCACACACCGTGTTTAAACCTCACACAGAGCAGACCACTCGCTATTACAGGTTGGTGTGCTGAATAGCTTTTCAGACTGTCTGAATTTGCTAGCTGTGCGTGTGTGCGTGCTGCAGTTTTCTGGTAAGAGAGCTGAGCACCTGTCAGCATCTTGTCCACTCAAGTGAGGATGGAGTGAACTGGTCTTGCCAGGCAGGTCAGGTTTCTCACTCGTGCACGCACACACGCACACACCTCTGCTCATTCAATTCCCAAACTGTCTTCAGCCGGCAAGATCTGTTATCACAAGTGTACTCAACTAAATTCTTTTTCGATTCTCACTCTCCCTCACCTTTCCTCTGACTTTCCGCCTCACCGTTCAATCTTTTCTCCTGATTTCTCACCAAATTCCCTTCTTACTCCATCACTCTGGCTGCATTTAAGGGAGACTAGTGTCTATGCACGGCCTCAGGAGTGCACAAAAGAATGGGAAACCTGTTCATTCGAGACCTCAATCGCCACGTAAGTTTAAATGGAGTACAGACTTGGCGACTCGCATAGAGGGGTTTTATTCTCCATGCGAGTCGAGAAGCGGTCACTCTTTCAGGGAATTTAAAGGATGATGAAGACACTATAAGCTGTGTTAGGGGTACTGTGTTTGCATTTATTTCTCAAGCTCTCTCACTATATGGTTATGTGGAAAAAGTGGGAGCCTGATCTTGTGCTCTAGCTTTGTCAGCTTTATTACAACATTATTATTATTACTATTATTATTACTACTATTATTATTATAACACCACACACACCCTATACGCACACTCAAATGCACTAGAGATGCACAATACAGACTTTAGCTCTCTTGTTAGCTCAACTCTGCGCGTGTCCATTTGTCCTCCTTTGCTACCTTAAATGAATGTGTGTCCGTCCACGTTATGCAAGAAACACACGGACCCACCTACACACACTGGAGGACAGACCGAGTCAGAGACAGTCAGCAGGAGATATTAGTTATATGGAGTTATAACACGTCTGTAGGAGACGAGCCCAGACACAGCGGATCGGCTTGGATCTGGTTGCCATGTTTCCCTTTTCCACTGAAGAAAGGCACTTTGCCAGCAGCGCGCAGAATAAATTAGTGCTTGTCAACGCATCCTATTAAACACTCTGTGTGTGTGTGTGTGTGTGTGTGTGTGTGTGTGTGTGTATGCGGAAAGGATTTGCCAAAAAGAAATCAGGGAGCAGATTCATGACAAATCTTTCACAGAGAAAAAGACATAAACACACACAAAAAAATGCATCTATGCAAACATGTACAAATACACACACACACACCATGATGGATGGCGTATTTTCCTCTCATCCGGGTGACTCCTGCTTTCCTTCAGCTCACTTTAGAAACAAATTGTTCTGCCAGTAAAACAAAACAAATAACGAAACTGAACAAAACTCATCTCCTTTAGCATTAGTCATTTTCTGTTTTTTTGGTATGATGCTTTCTGAGCTTGGGACGCGCGATGAGATGAGTGACATGTAACGAGCTGGATGCAACTCCTTGAGACCAGCAGCAGTTCTGCCAAGCGTGGCAAGTGTGAGAACTGACACACACCCACACACGAGGACGAACAGGGACATGCATGTGGGTGCGCACACACACACACACACACACACACACACACACGATACCAAGCAGAAGACTAATTAAGGGTTAATACGAGAAAAATAAAGCTCATTCTTAAAAGCATTTGAGCCTTCACATGCCACACATATGACTATTTCAGGCAGTGCTGAGAAAAAGAAAAAAGAAGCAGGTTTTCAAAAGCGTTTAGGTTGTGGTTTAGGCAAAAAGGTTCGAGTCCAATTCCAACAAGGCTGACAGAATTTAAAAGAACCCACATCAAGCCTAGCCTGTTTAAAAAACCTGTACTGCCTACAAGGACGGGCATTCTCCTAAATCCTCGCGATACAGTAACCCAAAACTAATGCTGCCAATATAAACACAGTCTCTTAGGAACTGACCAATTCAAACAAACGACTTTACCCGTGTTTGCACACTGCTGTTATTAAACTTGTCATAAAACTCCAATAACAAGCTGTACAGTCCAGAGTGGTGCTGAGGTTGTTAATAAGCGTGGAAACAGAAAGGTTTACAGACTCTCCATTGTTTGAACAGTTAGGCTAAATTTGTCTGTTCAATAAGCTTTAATATATGATATTACTGCTCACAATTGCAGTTTGGTCTTATTGGAGTTTAGGTTAGCGCTCAGTTATGCGTGCACTTGGTATTACACGTCATAGCAAGCATGTATAAAGACACAGGGGCCAGACTTACTAACTGCTTGAACCAACGCAATCGCTCTTTGGGCTTTAAAAAAAAACTTCCTGCCGGAATTTACTAAAGATTTTGTGTTATGTTAATTTATTTGGAACGCCAGAAGACGACGTTACCAGAGCATAACGAACGCCAAGGCTAGTTATTCTGCACCCGTTTGCAATACTACGCTAATTTGCGCCCATTATTAACATCAACCGACTGCGTCCAGGTTCGTCAAGTTGTGCATTGTTCGTAGATCACCTGCAGAATAAGCCACTCCAATTTGGGCTTATTTTTTTTAAATTGTGGCCTTATTTTAATTTGTCCTTCTCAGTAAATCTGGCCGATGATGTGGAAGTCCGCTCACCTGGCTGCCCTATTAACACCTAACCTAGCACTTCTGTGAACAGGACGCCCGTCATTGATTCAGAAGCATCAGAGAGACCCAGAGAGAAAAGGTTTTGATATTGATTGGTAAAACGTTTTTCCATAAAGACGTCACTGTGCAGGAAAGTGATGGAGAACAGCGAGGACGTGATCAAGAAAGAGAAAGAGACGCACCTAGATACGGTATGCAAGGAGTCATACTCTGGCTGCTGATGTAGTCCCTCAGTCTCTTGTAATTGTCTTCTTTAGCCATCAGGTACTCCAGTTTCTCGAACGTAGCCTTGTCCTTACGACTCAACAGCTGCAGAGAGATGGACAGAGGGATTTAGACTTCCAGAAATCATTTGAATCCAAACGTTACATCAGTATTCATGCTGTGAATGTTACTCGTATTCAGAATCGGGTTACGCAGCAGCTTCCCACTCAAGATTATGCAAATTATCTGTGTGTAGGTCAGAGACGAGTTTTCCCAAAAATGCCTTAAATGCAAGAACTTGCCAGAAAAGTGAGGGATAAACAATGCAGACTGAAGGATAGAACAGAATTTTGCTTTTTTTTTCCTTAAACTTGTGTCATATGTGACACATAGCAAAGAAAGTGAGAAGACTGCAATCATTCAAGTAAACACTACACAGGAGTTTAGTACATTGCCAAAATAGTGCTGAATGAACAGTCTTAGTTTTAATCAGAACAATAATACCATTTTATAATCCTTTCCAGATGTGATTGTAAGCTTCCAAATTAAATAAAGACTACGTTTTTGTTAATTCAACGCACTCTCCCACAAAGAAGATGCACCTGATGTTTGAAGGATAAGCTGACCACACCACCACACCGAGCTTACGCCTCACTTTAAGTTACTGCAGTTAATCATTTTGTCTATTAAATATTTTCAGGCCTCCAATAATGACTCTGATTAGGATAGCATCTCCTCGGATGTCTTCGTTTTGAAGATCAATGAGTGCAACTCACAAATCCAAACTCTGAATACAGCCCAAAATGAATGGTATAGTCATTATAAAAAATAAAAATTAAAAAAAAAAATTAAAAAACACCTGCCCTGAACGAATTTCTCAGGAAAGGCAAGATGAGTTAGTGACATGACAACACAAAATAAATATCATGATTCATTTCCTACAATATGTTTTTTTGACAGAGTGATATCCACCTAGCCATTATGTACACCAATTAATTATCAGGGTCACAGCTAAGCTGGGGTCCAATCCCAGCTGATTTTGGGTGAGAGGTGGGGCACACCCTGTTCAGGTCTCCATACTGTTGCATGGCTAACACAGAGGCGAACATTCATTCGCACTCACATTAACATCTGTTAGCAATGTAATGTAGCCTTCTGACTTATTCTTCAAGTCTTTTGAGTGCGGGCGGAAACCCGAGCACCCAGAGGAAACCCACACAGACAAGAACATGCAAACCCTGGACAGAAAATCCCCACTTGGCCGGCAGGTTCAAACCCAGAACCTTCTTGCTGCGAGCCCACTCCACCACAGTGTCAACCAAGCACCAGTGTGTGGGCTAGAACATTAAAATTTTTTTACTGCAAACGAACAGGTAGCAATTGGTGCAATGTTTAATACTTAATGTTTAAAAATGTACATTAAATGTTTTATTTCCTATTTATTTCCTTTTTAAATTACTTTGTGGTTTATTATAAATTTGTTTAGTAATACATATATAATAATTAATTATTGTGCTGCTAGGAGATATTACAGTGGACCCTTGGCTCACGAACTTAACTCGCTCTGTTCGTGAACCGATTTGTTTGCGACCTGAAAATTTTTTTCCATTAAAATCAATGTAAATACAATGAATGTGTTTCAGCCCTCAAAACATGTTTTTAAAGTGTATTATGGGTTTATGTGTGGCAATACATTACATTACATTACATTACTGTCATTTGGCAGACGCCCTTATCCAGAGCGAGTTACATTTTTTATCTCTTTTATACAACTGGGGCAGTTGTGGTTAAGGGCCTTGCTCAAGGGCCCAGCAGTGGTAGCTTGGCAGTGCTTGGATTCGAACAATAAAACATAGAATAAAATTAAAACAACAATTATAGAAAAATAAACCTAAATGAAATAAACAGATGATTTTAATGCACGTTAACTTTGCGGTGGAGACGTAGTCGCTGGCGTAGGCAGACTGTGGCGGAGGGATATGGCTGCATTCTTATGCTTTGCGATTATTTCTGAATTTCAACTGTTAGACACTTAGGCTTCTTACTCTCACTACCATTTCCACTTTTCACTTCCTTGGGACCCATAATGAAGGTTTATAGAGCGAAAATACAGAGAAACACAACGAAAAAAATGCGTGGAACACGTTCACACCATGAATGCTTGACTGGAACTGAATTTTTGTGGCATGAAGCGTGGGTTGGCTGTATGTGTACGGGTGTACGTCAGTCGAGGATTTGTTTGCCGGTCGGTACAAAATCTACTCTGGAATTTAGTTTGTACATCAATTTGTTCGCTATCCAATGCGTACGTGAGCCGAGGGTCCACTATTTACATATACGCCGCTGCCTACAGCATATATCGCGGTACTAGTCACGTACAATATGTAAAAAAAAAAAAAAAAACAACTTTTTAATTAATTAAATAAATAAATATAAGACATCATCGCTAATCATATTTTCACCATATTTCACAGCCATAATAGTCAACACACAATTACAGTGTTCCTCAAGGGTCATGCTTGATGTACATTTTTTTTTTTTTTTTTTTTTTTTTTTTTTAAAGTTTTTCAAGCTACTTCATTTTTTTTTAGCAATACTCAAATTAGCTCAAATCACCCCTCCCCCTCAAACCACCACCATGACCCCAAGGGGCCTCTGTACAGACCGTACAGAGTCAGGAGCATGCATCATACTGGAATGGTGCGATGTTGCATGATATGAAGCAGATTTACCACCTTGAAGTAAATTACTTCTGCACAACATCGAGTGTGTTATCATTACCGTGTTTCACTTATTAATGAACCACATGCCCCACATTATAAAGGTTTATAGTCAGATTTAATGATGTGGAACATTCAGACAACTAAGTTCTATTACGCTACAGCAAATAAACAGGCGATCCTCCACCAGCGTTTCTTTTCTTCTTCTCAGAAAATGCAGTTTGTCATCTTTCAGAGAAACTGGAACGTGTACTCTCTCCTCTCTCCTGAAGACTGTTACTAAGCACTTACGCTTGAGACTCCCTCCAAAAAGGTTTAAATAAATATCTCCTAGTATAAACATCACAACAGTGATTATCTGCATTATACTGTTTAAATATAATGTTTATTGGTTTAAATTATTTCATTGTTATTAGATCACTTGGAGCTTCTGCTGTAAAGGTCCCTGTGTATGAACCGTACATCATAGTAACAACGTATTTACGTAAACCTATCGTTCGTGTTAAAGTCGTAATTACTGTCCGAGCCATGCTGTTATACAACGTACACATTCTGACCAATCGACGATTCAACCCCGCTTTAGTATTCAGAAGCACTTCAATTTAATTTAATTCCCCATAGAGCTTTTTTTTTTTTAAAACAATGCACAATGTCACAAAGCAGCTTGACAGAAATATACAAGTCCAAGACCTAAATTTTAAACATAAACTTATAAATTTATCCCAAATGAGCAAGCCGGTGTTAACAGTGGCAAGGAAAAACTCCCTGAGAAGACATGAGGACGAAACCTTAAGAGGAACCAGACTCAAAAATGAACCCACCCTCATCGGGGTGACAGATAATGCAATTATAAACTTTTCACTTCTATAACCGTATAATCGAAACTGTGTAGCTTGGAAATTCAAATAAAGTCTATTTTGCTGAAGAAGCTATCAGTTGTGCACTGATGGAGACTTGACAGCAAAACTGTTCGTGTCTGTTAGAATACTCAAGTTACCATGGCAATTTATAGGCCCAAAGTCATCGAAGCAAAATGGATTGCAAAAGTACATCTCGCATCTGATAATCATCAAACACAAATCTAATCCACTGAAGGTACGTGTCTCATTGGAAACAGAAACCTTGACATGTTTGACTATTTGAGTTTAATGAGTGGATGTAAGCAGGCATTTATACTCAGCCTGCCAGTCTCAGATAGGTTGTAACTGGGAATGAGCTGGAACACAGGAGGATATATCCGAAGAGGAGAGAAGAGCCGTGATATAATCTGCCTGTCTCCCTCTCACACACACACACACACACACACACACACACACACACACACACACACACACACACACACACACACAGTAACAGCAGCATGGCAGCTTCTGAACACAAATTACTACTCAAGTAAATTAATTGTAAACAGAAGCTCTCCATTTGTCAAGGCTGCTCTGCCACTGCTAACTTATCTGATCTATAATGTAACACACATTTCATTCTGTCAGAACCCTCAGAACGTTCACCCAGCTTGTCTTGTGACATAGTGGACATTTAGAAAACGAGCGAGCATGCGCCCTAGAGAAGCAGGGACAGTTGGGAAGATTAAGATCCGGCGCGACACAGATGGTGTTTGTGATGCACACACTGAATGCACAGTGGAGGAAAATGTCAGCTGCATAACTCTCCCATGGCAAACCAGAGAGTACAGGCGTGAGGGTTAAGGCGCGCTCCTTACAGACAAAGCGCCGTCTGATTCAGAACATCATTTGCCTGGAAGCAAAGATTCTTATTTTCCATTTTTCACTTCATTGTTTAAACTGCGCTGCGGCCAAGCCGGCTCTGCAAGCATAATGGAGGTTTCGGGCTACAGTCAAGTCCAGCGTTATTGGCACGCTTCGAGAGAACGGGCAAAGCGATTGGATAAAAACATCATGTCAACCGACACGAACTTTCCGTTTGAGGGAACCGGAGACACCGCATACCTTTTCCTCGCACAAAAATCATTCTCATGACAAATTAACTGGTGATGTTTTTTAATGACATCAATCTCCAGGTACGATGTTGTATCCTTTGACCAAATATGTTTGCCATCCATCAGCCTGGGTAAGAGCACCACTAATGAAAGAAACAGCTGGGAATGAAGAGAAAAACCTGCCCCAGCATACGCTTAACAATAGCGCCGAGTAGAGCCAGGGTGAAAATAAAAGGCAGGAAGTGAAAAAGTGTACGGGGCTAGAGGTCTGAGAGCTTTGTGTATGATAATGGTATCATGAATTACTACTTTAAGCCAGAACTTGGTTACGTCTTGTTATTAGGTTCCAGTGACTGAAGATAATATCAAACATATGACAAAATCAATGCAGAAAGGGAATGCAATGAATTCAAATGGTGAAATCTTATCTAGATATATACACACACCTACATCTCAAAAGTAATTAGACACCATCTTTTTTGAAAAATGTATTTCTAGGATGTTTCTACTTCCTTCTAGCTGCTCTGCCATAGTAGCTGTTGGAGAGTTGATGGAGATCCCTCACAGAAGTACTCTGACTCACATCAGTGGCCTTACAATCGGGATTGGACAATCCTCTCGACGGTCTGAAGACCCCTGTCAGAGAGCCCTGTCAGGTCGACCTGAGCAGGATGCTGGTGATTTCTTTCCTTTGCTTTTGAATTGTACAATCACTCTGTTGACTGTAACAAGAGGAATCCCAAGATTTTGTGCAATCATAC
>JAQMCW010169823.1:0-11114 GCA_030068335.1 Chrysichthys cranchii
ATCGTCTTTACGAATCATTATTATTTGTGTGAGAGTTATTTTACTGATATTGAAAAGAAGTAAACACCTATTTGGGACGTCATTACTGAAGAAAACTCGGACCTATCTAAATATGTAAAATTCTTTTTTCGCGTTTGAAACGGAAATGACATACCACCGCTATTTGTTGAAAAATAACATTGGTAATTAACAAACTTTTCTTATAAATACTGCATTTTACATTTTTACCCCCTTGCACTCAGTGAGCGAAGCCACTGGGGAATCAGCTAGATTCTCAGAAAAATAAAAATAAATAAGGTGTCATACATTTAATTTAATAGAATTATTATTTAACCCTGGAGCCCCCTGAGGTCATATTTGACCATGACTTTTATTTCACTCTTATAGTCAACCCACTCATTGGCTGGTGGACATTAGGGGACATCCCAGGAGGTCTCACGAGGACCATTTCATAACATGTAGAAGGACAAGGTTCATTAAAAGTAAAAAAAACAAAATAAAAAAATAAAACACCTGTTTTGTGTTCACTGAGTCTGGATCATCATTTTAGCCCATGGAGATCATTTTCCTATTCCAAGGTGGTCTGGGTCTTCCAGGGTTAAACCATTTCTAATGTCTACATGTTCGTCAGTAAAGAATCTCCTGCTTGATTTTGATTGGCTGGAGTCCCCGGCGGCGGGTTCGGTGGGTGGGACAGAATCACACCTGTCGGAAGTGGATATTTGTGTTGATAAACCCTCACTCTTGTCTGCAGTCACACGCATCTGTCCTGCAGACTTGTCTGGATGACTGAAAGCAGCTGGATTCCGCATCACTGAGGGCGGTGTGTTTGTGTACACACAGGGTGGCGTGTGAAACACGTGGCTTCTGCACGCGCAAGGGGTCTCATTCACGTCGTTCTCATCAGACATCTCGTGCCATGTTTATCGGAATGAAATCAAAACACATGCACACAACGCAGACTTTAATTCGTTTGGGAATAAAGAAATATCCCCGTCAGATTTCTGTCGCTTTTTCACCAGGGTTCCGTTTCTGATCCGACTTTAAACGCTTTAACAGATTGATCTAAAGCTGATTTGGGACAATGTCCGCTGCTTACAGATTCACATACAGATACAATTTAACAAGAAATTTAGTAAATTTAGCAATGCGTCTATTAAAAGTTAAAGACTCAGTTTACACATATAAATAAATGCATGACATATATATATATATATATATATATATATATATATATATAAATAAATAATTGTCTCCTTTAGTAATTGGCCTGTTCTTTTATTTCTTTCCGCAGCACGTGCACGGCTCAGGCTCCTCTGAGCTTCAGCTCAAAACTCGACCTGAATGACACTAAAACACCTTCACACTGAGCAACACAGACTCCGGAATCACTCAGTGATAGCGCCCTCACATGCCAGGTCATAAATTAGGAATCCGAAAATTATTCTTTTAATAAGATAGATTGGCCAAAACTGCCAGAACCTACATCTTTACCCCTTTTTAACAACTATTGCATTTCTATCTATCTATCTATCTATCTATCTATCTATCTATCTATCTATCTATCTATCTATCTGTCTGTCTGTCTTCAGATTGCAATGATCTATATCACTATTATAATAAACATATTTTAAAACATGATGCAGGTTCCCTTTTTAAAAACATTTTACACCTCATACATTTTCCTTTCTTTCTTTCTTTTTTTTTTGGAAATTCAAGTCAGATGAACCATCATTTCTTTCTCCTCTGCTGTTTTGCGGACTCGATCTATCCGCTGTAGGCCACACCTGACCATTCTGCTGAAATCTCAACACTAAATTCTAGGAAATGTGCAGAACATTTCTATTCAAAATCAAGCGCAGAGCAGTGTATGTCCTGTAATAAAGTGCGATCCTCATGTACAAAGTGGAACAGAGAGATCTCCTTTAAAGAAAAAGCTTTTTTTTTTTTTTTTACCCAGAACTAATTGTTTTTATTGAATTTATTATTTTTTTTCAGCCAATGCACCAAGCATTTATTGTCAATTTAAAAAAAAAAAAAAAAAAAAATCGAATTATGTTTGTAAACTAGATATCCAGTGAATGTTTATTTGCTTATAGGCTATAAGGTAATTTTTTGGTTAGATAGGTTTTTTTTTTTTTATTAATTAATTAATGCCCAGTGCAGTTTTTTATTTAAGAAAATGTATGCAAAAATCACCACATCCAAATAAACAAACAAACAAACAAACAAATAAATAAATAAATAATCCCCCTTGACAAACACACGAGGGCTTTAAAGCAGCTCTTTCCTGATCCTATAATAAGAGGTGAAAAGCTGAGGCCATTTGTCAAGCCCTGTCCAAAAGCAAGTGATGCATGGAAATGAATTTGCTCACTGACACACAGCATTACACCCTGCCTGACCACGCACCATGCAATCCCTGAAAGGACTAGTTGGATGTTAAAAACCCCCCAAAACAAACAAACCCAAGGCTGAATGAACCTCTCCTGGGTTTAGACAAGTCCAGGTCCGCTTGTGTTCATCACTGCAGGGTTTGATTTAGCTCTGCAGTCTACTGCGTCTGAAAAATCTGATCCACATGACGAGTTCAGGGGTTTGTCTGTGCCGTGGACACTTCTGGACAATTTCAGTTGTATTTTTCTGGATGTTGCAGCAGTGCAGACACACTGACTGTTTTTTACTGGAAATTCAATTCAATCTAAAACATCCCCAAATTGGACTCGTAGGAGAACTATGAAATGGACTACTCAGTTTAGAATAGAGAGGGATTCCTTAGCAGGAAATGCTTTATTGTGGTCATTATATAATAATAATAATAATAATAATAATAATAATAATAATAATAATAATAATAATAATAATAATAGTGCATTGCACATGCATGCATATACTGCAGCTCAAACGTTTGCACATGTATAACCGAAAGCAAACTATTTACCTTTTGAGTTTCAGAGAGTATGTTTTGGGATTTCTCTCATGCATCAGATGAGATTTCTCTGAATTCGCTCGTGCCTCCATGCTACAGCCCGGATGTAGGCAGTCCAGGCTCGGCGCTCGCGCTAATCAAGAGTTAAACCAGCAAAAAGGTGTGCAGTGAATTTACAAAAGCACCTGGTTAGATTTGGGGAGTTCTTTTTTTGTTTTTGTTAGATCACGCAACAAAGAACCCTCCGGTCCATTTTCAAAAGGGAGAAGAAAGGAAAGGAGTCAAATCCCTCAGCCCTCATCGGCGAGCAAAGTTATTAATGCGCCACCGCTGAACTTGACTGGCTTTTATTAGGAGAGCCTTTGTGCAAAAGGCGCGGCGCTGAGACGCAGAGAGCCTACTGCGCGTGCACGCGTGCGCACACACACACACACACACACACACACACACACGCTTGTCATCATCCATGAAAACCTTTGATTTCGCATAACATTAACCACAGTAACCAAAAGAAGCACAAGACCAAAACTGACATATATTCTTATCCTTGCTGGGAAATTTTCTCTCCACCAATATAAAACTCTCTCTCTCTCTCTCTCTCTCTCTCTCTCTCTCTCTCTCTCTCTCTCTCTCTCTCTAAATTCAATTCAGTTTTATTTGTATAGCGTTTTTAACAACAAATACTGTCACAAAGCAGCTTTACAATACATAATGTCCAATTATAGGCTTATTAATCAGTAAACATATCTACAAGTGCACACACACATATATATATATGTCCTCCTGAGAGCCGAAGTTTAATGGTGTGTGCCTTGTCCTTTCTCCTCACTGTTTCTCTTCTTTTGTAACTCATAACTATTCAACTTGATCACTGTCTCCAAGTTTGGCAAAACAGTAATACCCAGTGGTCCTCATATGAGGACCTTACAAGGAAATACACACAATGTAGTTTGGGGGGAAATGTGATGTCCTCTCTGGAGGACATTGGGGTCTCAGGTGGATACACACACACACACACACACACACATATATATATATATATATATATATATATATAATTTTTTTTCTCCCCTGTCCCCAATGAGCAGCCTGTGGCGACGGTGACAAGGAAAAACTCCCTGAGACACAAGAGGAAGAAACCGTGAGAGGAACCAGACTCCAAAGGGAACCCATCCTCATTTGGGGGACAGATAGTGCCCCAAAATGACCTACACACATACGTACATCACATTATTACAATATTAGACTGCAGCAGCACTTTTCACTACTCACTTAAGATTTAGAAAATATCTTTTTAGAAGTGTTTTGGCTCTTTAGACAGGTAAAGCTTGAAGTCTGCACCAATTCAATCAAGCTTATAACAGGCTAAGGCGTTAAATTTGAATGTTTTTTTTTTTTAATCAAATATGTTCCATTGCAAATATAGACTATACACTGGGGGTGTCCAAATGTACCCACAAAGAGAGGTATTCGTTTCATCTAAGCAGCAGCAGCCACACCTGATTCCACCATTTGATTTGTTTAATCAGTAAAACTTGGCTTTCAGGACACTCAGGTGTGGCTTCTGCTTGGTTAGGATGACCACGTACACCCACACCGAGCCTTTGGAGAACAATCCCAAAAGAAGGCTACTATTACAGGATAGTCCCTTTGTTTTACTTGAGTGATGCTAATCTGATGAGCTGAATTCCTCTACAGGAACAGGGGGAAAACTTTTCCAAGCCTGAACACAAACTGGTGAGCCTTTAAACCAGCCTTTAAACCTGGGTTTCCTTCAACCAAATTTTAATTCATATTCAAAAAAGTAAAGAAAAAAAAGTGAGTTTTGTTATAAGCAGCTGGTGGCATTTTACACAAATTAGGACTAGTTAGGTTCTATAAGATCTTTTGCAGAACAATATGTTTAACCAGAAGGTTAAAGCTTATATATGTATGGATGAAACTCTGAAGCAGAATGTAGCCTTGAATACGAATTGCTTTGTGTGAATTCAACTAATATTTCATGTTATATCTTTTGAGCAAATTAAGCTTAATTTATTCAGCAAATTTGGCCTTGATTGATTGATTGACAGATGTGGCAAGAGATTGCGACATCTGGTTTTGCATATTATGCAAATGACCAGAAACGTGAGTGGGCGTGGCTAAATTGTCCAAAAGGTAATTATCTGTGGCATAAGCCAATGAATGAGGATTAAAAAAAAAAAAGATTCTTCAAACCACACTTTACTTTGCACGGGATGTGCTTGTTTATACGTAAAACACATTGAAGAGCGCCCCCCAGTGGCCAATAGGCTTGATAACATCATTTTAGTGGGTCCCTAAATCCCACGTTTTGTGAGCTGGCACCTTGTTAATCCTATCTGCCTATCTTTAAACCACAGGTCGGCATTAAGGGATCTGCCTCACATTTCCCAGAATCCTCTGTGCCATGGAGCGAGTCGCCATTTTTGATGTCATCAATTTTTCCAAAAAACGATCCAAAACAGTAAAATCCTTGAAAATGAAGATATTTTGTCAAAAAGTCCATATTTTAAATTCTTTCAACAGATCTACTGTTTTTGTATGGTTATTCCGTATGTAATGAATGTGTAATGCATAAGGCATGGATTTGGAATGCAGAGCTCAGATTGTGACCATTTAGGCACATTTTGCAACAATATTTCGGAGATGGTGCGACTAAATTTTATAACTAGGTGCACGGGTGCGACTTACAAATATGCCCCCAATTTGTTTCTGTTATTTTAAAATCATATCACGTGAAACATCAGGAACAAGCAAGAATTGGTGTGTATGTGTGCGAGCTAGCGGTATGTTTTCACTTTGCTCTCATTCAGGTTGTATGGAGTGAAGTTTGTCTGGTTGGCGAATAACCTGAAGTGACATTGCATGATGGTATTAACACTGGGACTTTGAACTCACTATTCCCATCACGCTAGTCATCTAACATGAAGCTAGCAAGCTACTTAACACGAACTCGATACTCGCTAAATACCGCAAAATATTAGTTAAAAAAAGATTTAATTGGCTCAAAATCATTTCCATAAACCCTATAATAGCTAAAGTTCACCCATAATTTTGTTAATTATGTTCCTTTTTCTATTAGCTGTGGACATTTATTAAGATGATATTTAAAAAAAAAAAATAAAAAATCTACTGCTGAGTGCAGATCTACTTGCATACAATGCAGACTTGTTCTAATGTTCATTTTAGCTCAGCTGTGTGTCTCATTTGTTATCAGATTTACACATCCAACATGAACATGATTATCTCTGCTCGCCGACTGTATAAATAAAAAAGTCGATGTCTCACCAGGTTGTTGTGTGTAACGTAAACTTTGTGGTGTGCCTAACATTTGTGCTAGTGCGCTTAAAATATTCAGTAAGGAGCACCAGTGCTACTAGTGTCTGGAGCCCTGTAATGGCATATTTTGCCCCTACATATGACCTGTAGATGGAAAAAAATGTTTGAGATGGATTTTAAAGGGATTACGAACAGTACGTTTGCAGAAGTTTTGCTGCACAAAGAGCTAGCAGGAAGTAGCGGTAGCTTGCTTTTAATACATGGATTTGGGTTTGGATTGAGTGAAAGTAAGGCTTCATGAAAACCCTTAAAATTTGCATAAATACCAACCAGGTTACCAACCTAACACTGCTACTCATTCGAGTCCATGTCCTGTAAATAATCATGACTTGGAGCAGTTTCACTGCATTCGGCTCCATCCCATTAGATTTGATTGGCAGGTGGTGGCCATATTGTTCATAAATCACATCTAACATCTTTTCTGACCGTTATTAAGCCTCAAACTTGCCTCAGGACCAATTCTGACATCAATTTTATGAAGATAAATGTTTTATAAAAATTACTTGGATTATATAAATATTGTTTGCATGTTTGCAACAATTCTTTATGGTTTTGTATCCCTAGTTTTTTTTTCTTTTTTAATAAAATAGGTTTTAAAATGTAACAGCTTCCTAACAAGCCTGATTTTTTCCTCCCACAAAATCGATATAGTATAGTAATCCCTCATCTTTTGTGGGGGTTACGTTCCAAAAGCTTCTGCAAAAGATGAAAATCCATGATACGTGGACCCAAATGCTTTTTTTAAAAAATAGTTTAAGCCCTAAATGATCCTCCCACACACTTTAAACACATTCTAGACACAATTAAACGCATAATGAAAACATTGGCGAGCATATAGCAAGGTGAATTTTTGACCAGCGGCCAATCACAACTGAGGTTAAATGAATAGGGCATTCTGATTGGCCAGACTCGTTCCTCCAGCCATATTTGTTTTTCAGTATCCCCCACACCATGTTTTTCATAAACAATGCTATGTTCTTTGTGTAAATATGAGATACACCGTACTGTATTTTATATATTATTAATATTTTACTCCATTTTAATTCATGTTTATATTTTACAGGGGAAATCTGCAAAAAAAAATCTATTCTTAATAAAAATCTGTGAATAGCCGGGGACACAAAACGTGATCCGCGATATAGAGGGGGATTACTGTAATGTGCATAGGAGCTAATACGTATGGGTAAGAAAGAACGGCTCAATAAATAAAGGGGTTTATCTGGGTTTGATGAAATATAACAGTGAGATGTAAAGTATACTTAAAACAAATAAGACTTCTTTGGTTTGGATATCTCTTACACAGAAAGTAGCAATGATGTTCAAATCATTTCTACAAAATTACTTTACCTTCTAATAGTTTACTGTATATAATGGGCTTTACTTGTCTTGTTGATTTGTTGACTAAAAGATTCACAGTGGATGTAAAAATGCTTTACACCCATGTTAAAATGGCAGTTTGTGATGTAACAATGAATACAAGCTAAATCATGTCAAAAACAACCATCAGAAGCAACCATCAAAATTAAATGTGAAAAAAGAAAATAGAAAAAAGGTTAAAATAACCTGGTTGCATAAATGTGCGCATCTTTTAGAATGCATTGTGTGACTCTGCTCAGCATGAACCCATCTTGTTCAAACTCTTATTAACTTTTCAAAAGTTAACCGTCATACAGGTGACATCAATGAAGTGATTCTGATCAACCCTAAATAGAAGATCAGCTGTTTCTGTATGATTTTCCTGATGTTTTCTTGGTTACATCCAGTTGTTGAAGCCATGGCCCAAAGTTTACAAAGCATGTTTGGGATCTCCTTGTTGAAGGGTACTGATCAGGATAGGGGTACAAAATAATTTCGAAGACATTAGATGCACCATGGAACACTGTGATGGCCATCAACATCATCATCACCAAGTGGAGAAAATGGGGCACCACAGTGGCATCCTCAAGAACAGGATGTCGCTCCAAAATTGACAAAAGTACAAGTCGGAACTTTATCAGGAAGTCTGCAAGAAGACCTACAGCAATGTTTATGGGGCATTTAAGGAATATCTGGCAAGAACTGTTCACAACCTGCATGTGATAACAAGCTTTATTATTCTTCACATGTTTGGGCTATGGGTCAGGGTGGCTACACAGAAGCCCTTTCTCATGAGGACAAACAAAACATCCAGTTTAGTAAGAAACATCATAAGGTCTGGTCAGCCCAAGGTAGAACTTTGTAGGCAAAATGTTGAAAGATACGTTTGGTGCAAAAAAAACAAGGCAGCTTTATCACCCAGAGAACACCAGATCCATGCATGGTGGTGGCAGCATCATATTATGAGGCTGCTTCTCTTCAGCTGAGACTGGGTTTCTATACAAAATAGAGGGAATCATGGATGGCTCGCTCTAAATACCAGTCAATTTTGGCACAAAGCCTCTGTTTGGCAGGTTAAGATGAATGACCCAAAGCACAAACCCACATTCGTAAAGAAACCACTTCTTCTTCAGAAGATCATCAATGTCTTGGAATGGTCTGGTCAGAGCCCAGAACTAAATCCTATTGAAAACCTGTTGAATGACTTGAAGACAGCTGTGTACAGCAGTTTTGCACAGAAAAATGGAACACAATTGCCAAATCAAGATGTGTAAAATTGTGCTAAACCAAAAAAGACTGAGTGCTTACAGCATTACAAGCAAAAGGTGCTTTAACCAAAGCATTGGTTAAGGAGAGTGCCACTTGAATTTTGTGGGTTGCTTTAATACACTCAAGGTGAAAAAAAGTGACAATTTATTTTGGTTGAATTTTTTTTTGTACCTCACAAAAGCCCAAACGCAAACACTTCTTCCAATGAATGAAGGACGGAGTACGTACAAAATAGAATCTGATGTCTGCTATGCTTTCTGTAGGCCGTCTCTGGACCAATATATTTTTCTTGCAAACAAGGTAAAAGACATTCAGTTTAAAACTGAACACATATTTTAAGCCTTGTAATATCAGTTCTGAGAAACGTAAACCAGCTGTTTTCCCAACGTGTACTGTGTTATTCTGACCCATGTCTCTTTTTAATAAACTTTTATTTTGTCAAGATAAAAAGGGGTTCTTTGATTATACAGTACTTTAAAATCTTCATTGACGTGACACACATAAGGACGTGATGCCCTGTCGATGTTTTGTCTGCTTTACAATTATTTCCTATTGATTTTAACGTTCTAGGAATCAACTTAAGTATGCGCACCCCTGACAACTGTAGCATTACGATTTGGAACTAGGAGGCCCAAACCTGTCCCAACATGACCATGACAAATCCCCTGAGCACAAAGCCGGTCCATGAAGACATGGTGATGTGTTGACATTAAGGTTGGACTGGGAGAACCGGAGTGTCCTCCACAGAGCCCTGACCTCAACCCCTCTGAACTGCTTTGGGATGAAGTGGACCTGGAGGCTCGCCTCCTCGACATCCCGACATCAGCGCCTGAGCTCATCTAATGCTCTTGAAACTGAATGGACACAAATCCCCATTTTGCTCCAACATCTAGTGGGAAGCCTTTGCAGAAGAGCGAAGCTCATTAGGACAGCAAATGACTTTCCAGATCTGGAATGGGATCCAATTCAACTTTATTGGGATGTTTCGACAATTTGATGAGAATTTCTAGGTGTTGCCGGGCAGGTGACCACATGAGGGCTATTTTGTTTACAATAAAAACAAACACAACAAAAAAAAACCTAATTTTGAGGCAAATTGCTAATTTATATAAGTTTAATGAGGGTTTTTTTTTTTCAATAAAATTACGTGTTTGTTTAACCACCTTGAATTATTACCCCCTCGTCAGTACAAACTGATAATTGGCGCCTCCTCCTTCCGCCATATTGAACGCCTGGGGCTTTACTTTTGAAGGATGACGTATTTCCGCTAGAAGTACTCGTCGGCTCCCCCCGCACGAGGCTTTGTGCGTGTATGCGCGCGCACGTGCGGCGCAGTTGGATGCTAATGGTGCAGCTCTTCCTCAATCGCACACGTCCTCGGTGACGTGGATACACTCCAGCTCGCGCGTTAGATGAGTGCAGAAGATGGCAGTGTCCGTGAGCCAGGCTGATGTCCAGACGCACCAGAAGGAGGACGGGGACGAGGACGAGCAGCGCGCCTCCAGATCCGACAGGTGACGGAAGCGGTGTGCTGGATCTCTCCCCACGTACTGTACTCCAACAACAGAAGTCCACCTACCGCCCCAGGGGGACCTACCAGCGCGCGCTGGCCTGCCTGAAGCTAGCGGGCTAACTTTAAACCGAGTGTAAAAATAATCCGCGTCATACATCAGCCGGATTTAGTGTACAGTGGGAACAGGTTTGCGCGCACGTGCCAGGGCTCAGTGTACCGCTTCTGTTTACCAACTTACTGACCTTGCACACACTAACACACACAGGCAGCTTCACTGAGCTCAGAGGAAATAACTTAATGAACAATTACCCCATGGCATCATTATACTTGGAACACTTTATTATTTAAGCTCAAACGCTGATCCAAGTGTGTACATTATTATTATTCACATACAGGATGTGAGACACAAAATGAAATCAATTGCACCAACGGATTTGCTGTTTTTATTCAATAATAATAATAGTAGTAATATAGGGAACCCCCGCCTATCGCTGGGGTCACGTTCCGGCGCCCCCCCACAGGTGAAATCCGCAAAGTAGTCACATTTATTTGGTTATTTATATCTATATTAAGGCTTTATAAACCTTTCCCACTCTCTTATAAACACGTGCTATGCTCTTAAACACTTTCTACACTCTTAAACAGACGTCATTTTAACAACATATAAAATTCTCCATGTGTACTTAC
>JAQMCW010169830.1:0-11114 GCA_030068335.1 Chrysichthys cranchii
CACTTTCTTAGGACCCATGATGAAAATACAGGGTACAGGACAAATAAAGTTCCAAAACGGCACAAAGAAAACAAAACGAGCTCAACACGTGATCTGTAGGTCGGCTCGGGGCAGACTGGGACACGGGAACGCGTAATGGTGGCATGATGAAATCGTCAATGTTGTATTACAAAAAAACTGTCGCATCCCAAAGCAAAAAATAGCCCGACATCAACCTCGTATCTGGGAAATGTCATAACCTGGGTTGGTCGTAAGTCAAGGTACCGCTGTACTCCCCTGCCAATCACAGCGACAAACACCACAGCGGGGGCATTTGTCAGCTCAAGTACACTTCCCTCCATGTGTGTTAAACTGCCCTGTGATGTAGAATGTTGGCTTCACATGGGTAGGAATTGGCAAACCAAGTTAGGAAATTAAAAAATAGGGGTAAGCGGTCGTAATCATTTTAGAAATACAAAATAAACACTATAATCCATATGTGTTCCTCATATTTATTTTTTTTTTGTTCCGATATTTGCTAACTGGCTTTGGCTGCAGGACCTGTGCCTAAACCTTTCCAGCTTACAACTAATAATTCCCACATCAGACTATGATAGGTTGAGCCAAATTGCTCAAATGTACCAGTCTCTCACGAACCTTTTTTCTGTGGAAGCGCTTAGCAAGTCTTGGTTTTCACTGGAGAAATCTGGAAATAATATTTGTGTGTCTGAATTTTCCCCCACCCCAGTAATTGCGTCATGTTAATTGCATAAATATTCCACGACGGTTTATCGTTCCACTACTTCAAACCATTCCACGGTTCAGAATTAAACAAACAAGCATGTAAACAATTTCCAAGCAGATTACACAGCATTTACAGTGTTTTCAGAACAGGTGGAAAATGTACACTCAGAACATTGTTCTGCCTTGCATTTGTCATTATTAAAGCTCCTAAGATCTCCTACAACAGATACATAATACAACAATCTATGACTCAGTATTTGTCTTGGCTCATGATTTTCAGTTGAGAGTTAAGTCAAGCTAAATCCCATTAAAAGCAGGTAAAAACCCGCACAGCAGCTGTAATGTAAATGCGTTACGTAACCGTGCAAATTCTGCTATCCCTCGTTAAGAACGTGATCCAAATCGAGGAATCCCAGGAAACCTCTAAGAACTGTCTGAATGCATGAATTACTAGGCAACAAAACCTTTTTTGTGCTTATGTGAGTTATGAAAGGCCTGATTTAGCTCAGGGCCTCTTAGTCCATGGCAGGTTGGTGGAAAAAGTCTTCCCATGAGGCCTGAGCAAGCAGCATGAATCCTGCATTCAAGACGTTTGTGGGGAAAATAGTGTGCATGTATGTACAACTCTTGAACAACCAAACTCTGATGATGGAGCCTTGTGCAATATGCACCTAATCAGCTTTGTGTCAACGCAAAAGAGGCATACACCTAAAGCCACTCTTCTGAGAGCAACTGAATGTTTCGACAGTGAACATATGTGTGTGTATGTCTGTCTCGGTATGTTATCTTTTCCTCTTTGCTGATTGATGTGATTGATGACCATGTTACTCACAGTTAAATACAGTAATTACTTGTACCACAGTGAGGCTGGTATGGCAGACGTTCCACACAATCCAAGCCTAATCAACAAATACAGTAAAACTCCGGAACTTGACGGAAATCTGAACTCCTCGCTTTCGGTTTTCGTCGTGAAATGACGAGAAAATTTTGTATCGGAGGTCGTCGGAAAATCCCGAACTCGTCCCGAAAAGCCGCGTGATCTCCCTTTGTAAACAAACATTTACGCTCATTTGGTGTCAGTCTTGCACGTCGTTCAGTAAGAGCCACGATTGAACTTAAAAACGAGGTTAATGAAAAGTCTGAATGCAGCAGCAGAAGTGTGACTGATTTAGCCGCTCAGTAAAACCTGCCCAGAACTACCGTAAGTGCATTTTTAAAGCATAAAAGGTTCGTAGAGGTCGAAAACAGATTAATCTGTTTTCAGTTATTTCTTATGGGAAAAAAAAAAAAGATCCGGTACTCGTCAGTTTCGAATCTCGTCGCTCCTTCTAGAACAAATTACCGACGAGAACCGGGGCATCACTGTAAACAGATGTTATACACATCTTGTTCATTATTTTTAAAAACATGTTATCAAAAATGGAGAGCGTGTAAAAATGTAGCATTTCAAACGAATTTATCAGCACTTCGTGACATCCATTCATCCATTATTTATACCACTTATCCATTAAGAATTGGAGGGAAGCTGGGGTCAATCCTAGCTCACTTCGGGTGACAGGCGGGGTCCAGCCTGGGCGGGTCACCAATCTGTTGTGAGGCTATGCTCTGCACCAGAATGCTGGCTGATTTTTTTTTTTTCACTTTGTAACAAACAGCACATTTTGCAGACCCTGTCTTCAGGACAGAGAAACCTTTGAATTTCCCAGTAACATTTATATCCCCGTCATTTCCCAATAACATCCCAGAGATTAAAAAATAAATAAATAAATAAAAGATTGGTACGAGAATGCCTTTTTACCACTGCTTTAGCATTTGTGAAATGTCCTACAACTTTGAAAATTTAAATAAAACTGACTGTATGGTTTATTAATAACTAAAAAAAATATATCTCTGGCAAATTGCTGTGGTATAAAACACTTCAGAATGTGATGTCATAAAATAATAGCAAAATAATAAACTTCAGGTGGGTAAAAAAGTACTCTACTTAGTCCTAGTCTTTGGATTACAAAGGGACCTACCACTTACAGGCACAGTGGTAGCTCAGTGGATAAGACACTGGGCTAACTTAGAAGGTCGCGAGTTCAAATCCCAGCGCTGCCAAGCTGCCGCTGTTGGGCCCTTGAGCAAGGCCCTTAACCCTCCACTGCTCAGTTGTATAAATGAGATCAATGTACGTCACTCTGGATAAGAGCGTCTGTGAAATGACACTAATGTAATGTAATGCTTGTCATGCGGTCCTGCTCTCACTGTGTGTGTGAGATTTTCTGTATTTGTGGCCTTCATCTGCTTCTCTCTGAAGTAAAGTTGGACAGAATCCTAAGCCAAATGAACAAATGTCAACGTAAGCAACATTCCAAACTCTAAATTACACAACCAAGAAACCCTTAATGTTTTCTCTCAATATTAGCCTGATAATAAAACCTGTTTAGCGTGTACTTGATTAGCCTGATGGTAAAACAACAATTTACGCAGTGTTATAGAAGCGCGTTACCCTTCGTATAAAATTATTGGCACCACAATATTTTGGAGTAGAATGGTGTGGAACAGAAATGAATTCATGTTTATTTCTCATAATGTATCTCATATTGTATATAAAAAAAATCACATTTAAAAATATGCATTGTAATTTTGACTATACAGTGGACCCTTGGCTCGCAAACGCATCAGATGGTGAACAAATCAACGTCCGGACTAGATTCCCGAACAGATTTTGTGTCGACCGACGGAACAAATCCTCGACTGACGTACAAGAAGCCAACCCACGCTTTGCGGCGCAAACCCTGAGCTCCAGTCAAGCACTTGTGCTGTGAACGTGTTCAGCTCATTTTTTCGTTGTGTTTCTTTGCATTTTTGCTCTATAAGCTTCATTACGGGTCCCAAGAAAGTGGAAATGGTAGCGAGAGTAAGAAGCCTAAGCATATAACAGTTGAAATAAATGAGGAAATAATTGGAAAACATGAGAAGCGCCACCATATCCCTCCGCCACGTCCACCTACGCCAGCGACTATGTCTCCACCGCAAAGGGAACATGCATTAAAATCATCTTTATTTTAATTTTATTCAATGTTTTATTGCCACACATAAACACATTACACTTTAAAAACATGTTTTGAGGGCTGAAACATAAATTGTATTTCCATTCATTTCAATGGGAAAATTTGACTCGGGTTGCGAACAAATCGGTTCACGAACAGAGTCTCGGAACGAATTAAAGTTTGTGAGCCACCGTCTAAATACGTTTTCTCAGGGTTTTGCACTGACTTGAAGGGCTAAATAACTTGAAGATATATCATCAATATTGTGATAAATTATCACAATATACTTCTCTGTTTTATTTCATTTCCGCTGTAAACTTTACCTTGAAGCAGATGATTAGATGTTCATTTTTTACTTTTTACGGAATCTTTAATTGCAACTGAATCTACAATTGTAATTTATTTTTCCCCTTATTTTCAGGCATCTATATATAATGGAAGTTAAATATAAACAGGCTATTTTGAGGCAAAATCCCTGTTTTGCTGGCAGTTTCTTATCAAATCTGTCCATCTTTCAACACATTACGTGTTGCAGTAATGTAGTTATAGATCTGATGTCATCTCGGTATCATGATATAATATTTTGCTTTATTTTTCTCCCTGTTTTATACACTGTTAAATACACTAAAACCACTAATGTTATTACTGAGTTCAGACATCAAGACTCCACGTCCAGTCAACATGCTGGATTGTGAGCCAGTGTGTTATGTTAACAGAGAAGACGACTGGGCATCCAGCGGCACATATGAAACCACACTGATCTCATTTCCAACTCCAAACACACACCTTTCCATCTCACGGGCCCCAATGTGTTATAATGAACACTGTGAACACTGTACTGCAGGAAGAAAACCCGGATTGATAAACTCCACATATAATAACCATACAAGACCATATAATACTAACTGTTCACGTGTGGCATAAGGATCCTTTAATAAGCCGTTCAATCATAATAAAAACTTTCACGTATACATCTTATTTGGAACAGAGTCGGAGTTTCCTATCCAATCACACAAGGTACCTAATTCTTATAATAATCTGTTAAACAGAAGCATGATATCTATGTAAACATTCATATTCATGGATGATCACTTACTCTGGAATCTTGTTCAATAAAACAGTCATATAAAAAAAAAAAAAGTTCACAAAAGATACACAAACTCCGATCATTTCTCTTACAATTATTTTTGCATTCACAAACTGTGGCTTTTAATGTTGGGAAAATTACAATATCAGTGTCGTGATACCGATGGATAATGTGTGCATTTCATGTTCTTCTTAACATCCAGAGCACCTTCACTGCAGTCCAAAACTCTTTCCCTTGCTGTCTGTTTAGTACCAATGTTTTGATGACGTTTTGCTGAGAGGAAAATCTTATCAAACTTAAGCTAACACAAGCAGCATGATTTAAAAACCTGTATGATGTGTGGCCCATGTGCTAACGCGTTAGCTAGTGTTATGGTAAAGTTGGCGCTAAACCTCACTCCCGATATGCGCATAATTTTGGTTCAGATTACATACATGAATGTATAATTGAAGACTGTCTATAGCCGTTCCCAGTTTAGGGTAAATATAACAAGCTTATCAGGAATCTGCGACTGGAAAAAATACATTTGGTTGGTAAAAATCTCTGCAAGAATCAGATTATTTGGCTAGAAAAACTTGTGATAGCGTCATTTCAAAACAATGTAGAAATATCTTATATTTGATCCGCAGCTTTAAAAAACAAATTAGATTACTTATTATAAAAAGTAAACTATATTACTACAGTGGACCCTCGCCTCACGGACTTCATTCGTTCCGAGACTCTGTTCGCGACTCGATTTGTTCGCGACCTGAATCTACTTTTCCCATTGAAATGAACGTAAATACAATTAAATGTGTCTCGGCCCTCAAAAACATGTTTTTAAACTATTATGGGTTTATGTGTGGCAATAAAACATAGAATAAAATTAAAATAGCCTTAATTATAGAGAAATAAAACTAACTGAAACAAACAGATGATTTTAATGCACGTTACCTTTGTGGTGGATACGCAGTTGCTGCCGTAGGTGGACGGTGGAGGAGGGATATGGTGGCACTTCTCATGTTTTGCAATTATTTCCTTCGTTATACGCTTAGGCTTCTTACTCTCACTACCATTTCCACTTTTCACATTCTTGGGGCCCATAATGAAGGCTTATAGGGCAAAAATGTACAGAAACACAATGAAAAATGTGTTGAATGCGTTCACACCACGAGTGTTTGCCCGGAACTGAACGTTTGTCCCCGAAGCGTAGGTTGACTGTATGTGTACGTCAGTACGTCAGTCGAGGATTTGTTCGTCGCTTGGTACAAAATCAGCTCAGGAATTTAGTTCACGCATCGATTTGTTTGCCATCCAATGCGTTCGCGAGTTGAGGGTCCACTGTACTTGGTAGATACGGACTCAGATCCAAGTAAACGACCGCTTTATTTATAAAGTTTGCAAAACGTCAGAGAACAGGCCCCGATGCTCACGTAAACAGCATAGACCGGGCCAGGCAAAAACAAGAAACACCGAAACTAGAAGTAGAGCCAGAAAGACTATGACACAATCCACGGCTTGATTACAACTAGTATGAAACTACAGCTTGTATACTTCACATTGACTGAGTGAACTGAGACTCTTTCTATACCGTGGATTGTGACTGTGTGATCCAGGGAAATGTCATCAGTGATCAGGTTAGTTGTAACGTGTGACAGGAGTCTGTGGCAACCATGTTTGTCGTCGCGTGGTGTCCTAGGAGTTCCAGTTACGACCCTGTTATAATTAACTTCTAAAACATTGTTAAATATTTCCTTTGCTACATTGCCCCTGAAGTTATTGACGTCGTGCAGTTATGCCACATGAAATTACAGTGAACAGTGACAATTAATTATAGAGAATTATTAGCACAGCTGTAATATTTATGAATACCTGCTTCAGGGAAACTTTTATAAAGTTTGTCAATTATACTTTTACAATGTTTTAAAGTGGTGTATAGCCTGACAAAGGGAAAACATTTGACGTACAGTACCTTAGGCTAACATGGGAAATGCAGGACAGCCTCAGGACATGGGAGGACGTGTTCCCAAAATGACACATCAACCATTTAATGTTACAATTAACATGAAGGGCCTGAAGCGTTTCGAAGCATTTTTCTCATGTGTAGTATGTATGAACACATGTCGGAACTTGAAAATGCTTTTAAAAAGCATACTAGGTATTGTGGTCTGTACGTGTATGGACGTCACATGAGCACCCGGAAAAGGGAGTCGTTAAAGATGGAATCTGAGTATAATCGCGTTTGTCAAAGCGGTGTGCAGAAGCTAATGTGTGCCTTGACATACTAATCCTATCATTATTAACAAGAGAGGACAAACGTACACATGGCTGTCATGAGAGTGCAACTACTGGGAACGTGCCACGCTGTAACATTTACGCCTTCTTTTATTTTCTATCCCTTAATACATGAATAATACATCAAATCTAGATGCCCGGATACGCAACTGGTATGTGCTGATTTCTTAAAGTACAGTTGAAGTTTATCTCAGGAGGAGTGGATAAACCATTTCAAAATGGAAAAAAAAAAAAAAAAAAAAAAAAAAAAAAAGAGTTTTAGGGGAAAAAGTGCATATAATAATGTTGAGGATGGGTAACGTTTTACCGTCACCAGCATAATTAGGGGGAAAAAATTCGCATTACAATGAGGCAGTCTCGCCTGAAGTCAGCCGGGATTGGCTCCAGCTCCCCCAAACCCCCAAAATTTTTGAAAGGGAGTTTTTTTAAATCTGAAATGAAAGACGGAAAACAATTCGGATTGCTACTTTAAAAAAAAAAAAAAAAAAAAATGGTATTTTTACATCTGGGCTAATATTTAGGTGTCGGCATAGCACTAATTAGTTGCATTGTTAATTGTCAGTGAAAGGTCATCACAATGATGGAAAGAAACATGTGTGTGTGTGTGTGTGTGCACATTTTACAGAACAAATGTTGATAATGTAAGCAACAAAACATGTTGAATCTATAGGGCGTGACAGATTAAATGGAAGATTGAAAAGACAGCTCTCTAAAGGGCAACTTGTAGTTTCTCTCGTTGTTTGTTGACAATTCAGTCACTATTCAAACTTTTTCTTTCATGTACATGTAACGCTATGGGAGAAAACTATAGTGTACAGTGAGAAAGCCAAACTTGGTTCAAATCTATGCTTTTTGATGCGAAGGTTTCGCAAAGAACCACGACACTTTTACTCGGCGGTCCTGAATCTGCAGCTTATTATGGATGATTCACTGAAATGAAATAGTTACGATGAGAAACGATTTCTTAACCTAATTAATGTCAAAATTAATGATAAACAGCACACTGAAACATCTGCATCCACCAAGTTCATGAATAGATCAGAAAGATGTGGGGTTTTTTTTCCATCTTTAGTTACTTTGGTTAATGAAATAACTGAATGCTCATGCATGTTCTGATAAATTGCACCTTAGTCAAATGTCAGCTTAAATATTTGATAAATGGTAACGCTTTCCATTTTGATAACTTTTTGCACGATGTGCATTAGTTCACATGAATGAACCATGAACTTCAGCATTGATAGACCTTCCAGAAAGGAAGGAAGGAAGGAAGCCAGAAAGCCAGAAAGAAAAGCAATTCACCTGCACTAACCTTTATTCAATATACAGCTGAAATAAGTCCAAAAAAATAAACAAAAACGCAGAAACGTTCATAAATATTGAAAACTCACTGACATCCAGGTGGAAATATTAAAACCTTCTTTTCAGCCTCAGTTCTGAATTTTGCCAACCGACAATCGGAACCAAGTGTCGGCCATTGTTGTGTTACTTTTACTCACTGATCATATGAAGATTGTTTAATGCAGGTGTTGATTTGAGTTATGGGTTTATAATTTTATTAATAAAAGTGCTGGGTACTAGGCTCACATTATTTGTGTTTTATTGCTTAAAAAGTTTATAGTTTGTTAATGTTGACTAATGCATTCTGTGTGTGTGTGTGTGTGTGCGTGTGTGTGTGTGTGCGCGTGCATTTCCTTATTGTCACAACTGCACATGTTTAGAGCAGCAAATGTTTTAAAATGATAGTAGAAAGCACAAAATAGTGAAAGAATCGTAAGGTTTCTTTGTAAAATACCCTACCTTGCCCCAGATTTAAGCTAAATATGATTGTGCAAACAAGTGGAATGAAGATCCCTTGGCAAGAGTGGCCTTTTTACTACTGTCTGCTCATATAGGTTCACCTCACTGGAGCAATTCTTTAGTAGGGGGGCGAGGAAAGGAGCTGGGTGGGGGTTGGGAAAGGTGGATTGGCATGGCCGGTGTCATAAATAGCGATGGTAGGAAAGGAAATATTCTGGCTGCATTCCAGGCCTTACATAAGTATGGCTCCTGGGAAAAGGTCTTGCCTAGGAAGACATATCTACAACAGGTGGAGAAAGTGAGAATAAGCAAAATTCCACCACCAGGAACTATTACACAAACTTAATTAGGACTGTATTATTCATACAGCAGGATTGTACTATTCGTAGCTAAAGATATTTAAAAAAAAAAAAAAAATCGGCTCTTGGTAGTAGACTCAGCTTTTTTGATCCTACTGTATTTGAAAGAAAAGTGGGAGAAGAGCCAAAATCAGCATGCAGCTCTGGGGTTCCTTTAACATTGGGTACAGAAACACATTCCTCTCGATTAAAGAAAAACAGATGGCAAGACAATAGCCAACATGAGTGTCAAGAGAACTCGAGCACATTTTCATATTTCACTCAAGGTCAGTTTTACTTTGACAGACGGATTGGGTTTAACTAGACAGTAATACCTGGCACATTCGCGAGGTCTGGTTCCAGACCCCGGCGTGGATGTGTGAAAATCGCAAATGTTTGGTGGAGTCACTAAAAATGCTAATAAATGTTTATTTCTAAAGTTTAAACCTTAAATATGACCCAAAGCACTTTAATTTCATTTAAAAGTTAGCTTAATACATTAAGCTTAAAAAAATAATAAATGGTTGATGTAAAAACAGAGTGCACTATCGCCTAATTGATATTTGCCACAATGGGGTATTTAAAGTACGGTTATATTAATGTTACCCCTATACTGATTCATCGTTGATGTTTAGGCATCTTGAGGTTTGTTATAAATTAAATAAAAACCATGGAAAAAAGCACCGAAAACATTATCACACTTGTATCAAATACCCGCGTGTTAAACTGAGATGCGGGGAGATGAACCGCGATTTCACTCATATAGTACACAAAGCATCTGAGCTCCCAGCCAATCAGCAACGAGGAAAGTTGGTACCCTGCTCTGTGATTGGCTACTTCCCACCCTTCCAGCCAATAGCATGTCATCATAGAGCCCACACCATCACCAAAACAAACCGAACGTACACATTTGCTATAAACATTTTGCTATGAAGATTTCGCAGATGTGTGAAAAACCACGAATGTAAATTAGTTAGGTTCCACAGAAAATTTTGCGAATCTGTGAAGTCGCGAATCCAGAAACGCAAATGCATGAGGAACTACCGTACTACAATCTTAGTACAGCGAAACTAGCACAGGAATTCAACTTCAACATCTGAATTGTCTCTAGGATGATGCTGCTGTGAAAGATACACAAAACTTATTTATGACCAACAAACGTTTTATCCGTGAATGTAAAGCTAAACTTTGCATAACCTGCTATCTGATGCACAAGTGTTTGACGCTATGGAGTGCTTTAACTCGTTTGCTTTTAAACACCCTTTCACAGTGTTTAAAACCTAAAGTTAAACTAAAACTCAGGAAGTCCGTTATAAGCAGGATTTTGCCAAACCAGTAACACTGCATTACACTGACAGATCTGGACTCGGGTGAATTGTAAAGCGTGCGGGTGTGCGAAGAAGCCTGGAGCTATTTAGATATGTTTACAGCATCTCCAGGTAACCGCTCACATTATACAGGAAGTCACCGTGCACCTCATTCACAAGTTTAGAAATATCATCAACAAACGTATCAAGGCATCTCTGTGATTTGACTTCCTACGTATCTACATGGCTCTCCTGATTTGGATCATGGATCTGATTTGTAACTACAGTACTGCTCTACACATTAACATACAATGCTACTTTATACGGTAGCAGCTCTCCCCTTGTATTATTATACCTATAACTAGTATGTCACTGCAGGATTATTTATAATTATATGCTGCCTTTCTACATTGCACATACAACTGTATATACAGTGATGCTTGAAAGTTTGTGAACCCTTTCTATATTTTAGCATAACGGCAAAAACACAGTATTTGTACATTTTTTACTTTTTTAATGTTATATGTTGATAAATAAAAAATAATAACCACTA
>JAQMCW010169852.1:0-11112 GCA_030068335.1 Chrysichthys cranchii
ATAGATAAGCCGCATCGGTGTACAAGCCGCAGGGTTCAAAGCGTGGGAAAAAAGTAGCGGCTTATAGTCCGGAAAATACGGTAATTATCTTCCCATAACTGTCTCTGCCATAAACCTTCTTGCTGTATGTTTACAGTATTCACTTTCTAGTAGAGAGGCAACCAGAAAGGAACCCAACTGGTGTAGATGTGGAAGCAGGCTGCCCCTAATTTGATCATTCTACCTGCTTATCAAGCTGAGGTAACATTGACAGTGACAGCTCTGGTAAAAAAGATGCATTAAAGCTGAATGCCTACCACTACAACAGATGAGAAAAATGATAATGTGCTAATTAAAACAGCACACAATCAGGAAAATAACTATTTGTGAAGTGGAACTGAAATCTAGTTATATTAAAGGTCCACTAACTTCTTACCCCTCCCTTTCCAAGCATGTATTAGAATGGACAACATCTGCCAGGTAACTGTCATTTGCCCCTAGCATACTTCCATGGCAAATAGGTATGATGCTCCATTTTCCAAAATTTGAGTTCTCAAACTTGTAAGCCACCACCAACAAACAATGATTCCTCCTTTTTCTCTTCCTTGTGATCGTTTCTTCTTCTTTTTGATAGAGAAAGTTGGATGTTATAGCACCCAACATGGCTGCTGTATTTTCTTCTCCCAACACCAACTTAACTTTGTATGTGCATCAGTATTATTGTGCAACTTAAACAGAATTCATGAATGCAACAGGAAGATACAGCAGGAAAGAACTCCTGGACATGGGTAAAGGTCATCACAAGCTTAAACACTGCCTGTTGGACTTTGACTTTCTTCTATGTCTGGACCTAGCCAACACTAGTTGGCAAGGCACAGACACAGTGGTACTGGCCTTATGTGAATGGCCCAGATGATGAACAGTGCATCCAAGGTCAAGGGGAGACAAGAGAGGTGGGCTACAGTGCCACACAACCACCCCTACCTAGCCTGCTGCTAGCTAATGTGAGCACACTTGAAAATAAGATGGATGAGCTAAGAGCTATAACTACAACTCAGCGTGAGATAAGGGAATGCTGTGCTCTTATTTTTTACAAAAACCTGCTGTACACCCACTTCACCTCCAACTGCATGGCCTCCCATACCAATACCAGCATAATAAATTTCGACATCACTGATGACACCACAGTCATTGGACTGATCACTGGGTGAGAGGAGACGGCATACAGAAGAGAGGTGACAGGACTGGTGGCCTTGGGTTAGGAAAATAATCTCTTCTTAAATGCAGACAAGACCAAGGGGATGATTATTGGCCCTAGGAGGAGGAGGAAGGAGCAACACACCCCAATATACCTCTGTGAGACAGAGGTGGAGAGGGTGAAAACCATTAAATTCTACGGATCCTACATTAGATCTCATCTGGTTTCACAATACTTGCCAGCTCGTTAGGAACGTACAGGAGAGAATGTACTTCTAAGAAGGCTGAGGCATGTCATCCAAAATCCTCAGGAACTTTTACAGATGTACACTTGAGTGTGCTATCATCAGCTCAATCACAGTCTGCCATGTAATCTGCTCTGCTCAGGACGAGAAGGCTCTCCAGCATGTGATGAAATCTGCACAGTTCATGTCTGAACAGGCTACCTAATCCAGAACATTTACACCACCAGGATTATCAAGAGTGCCTACAACAATATTAAGTACAGCAACTATCCACAACATGATTTCTTCACATCCACATCCATTTCTTCACAGGATGAAATCAAGGAAAAGAGGACTCACAAACAGCTTCTATCCCCAGGCCATCAGACTCATGAACAATGCATTCAATACTGTTCCCCAACTCTCCATTACTCCCACTGATTGTTATCCTATTCGTAGCACAAGTCATAGAGCACTTTACTTTTTGAACTTAGGTCTTTAAAATTAGGTTTACTCCTGTAGTTTAATTTTTCAGTCTAACTTTTTTAAATTGTATTTTATTATTGTTTTGTGTAATGGGAGACTGGCAAAGTAAGAATTTCGTTGCATGGTCTGAACTACTGTGTTTTTTACTGTGTATATGATAAACTTCTTGATTCAGATTCTCGATTCTTTGTTGTCCTTCCAAGCTTGCGTTGCCATTTTTTAAAAACGTGAAATATGGAAATTGGAAAAACATTTTGGGCAACTTCTGTACTTCTTCGGTACTTCTTTTCTGTACTGGGCCTAGAGGTGGACCCACACCCTACGTAGATATAATGGGCTCATTCCAAGCTTACATAAACCAGAACAATTTGTAGTTACATGTAGTGATTCATTAATGAAAACACGTATATTTCATAAGTATGTTCTGTAATATTAAAAAAGTATATTATGTACTTCATTTCAGCTAGAGATGCCCTCAAAATTCTACATAGTTTAAAATTCTACTTGTAGGTGAAAAGATGTCAAAGTTCTTTAGTGTCCTAAGGGGACACTGTTAAAAACAGATAAAAACTGACAAAAATGTATAAATGCCTGATGTTGTTTTGGCTACATTAGCCCCTAGTGGTAAAATTATATGAAATATCAGAGATACCCTGAAGGCATTGTTCTAGAAACACAGAGCCAGGCTTCCAGACTGTGATTTTTTTTAATCATATCACATGTATACATGTGATATGTTTATATCACATGAAACACCAAAAGGGAGTGAGGATTGATGTGCATGTGGGTAGTGTATGGATGGGTTTGTGTGACTGTGCATGTGTGTGTCCCTGTGTGCATGCAGTTGGACTATAGACCTAATGGTGTGTTTTTGCTTTGCTCGAAATTTATCTGGTCAGTGAATTATTGGAAGTGACATTATGCAATGGCATTCCCAGCTAGACTCTGAACTCATTACCACTATCATGCTAGTCATCAAATTTGAAGCTATCGAAATTGAAGCTAGCAAGCTACTTAGCTAGATACCAAACATGAACAATCACTACACTCATTAAATAACACAAAAGACCAGTTTAATGAAGATTTCAATGGTTCCAACTAATTTCCATAGCTAATTAGAATAATGTCTAAAATTCATTCATTATTTTAACTGAACATTTATTTAGCTGTTCATTTAGCATGTTTAGCAATTCTGTCTCAATTTTCTATTGTTATTAAAGTGATTTGTTTTATCATATGCAAAATAAAAAAAGAATGTGATAACTGCATTACATTTCCAAAATGTTTAGTTATTATCTTTGCCCACTGACTGTATAAAGTATTTATACAGTCAGTGTCTCTTCCAGGCTGTTTTGACCAAGTTGTTAAGCCACTACCAGGTATGATGTCACACTGACTGGATTAATAGGACCGAATTTGCAAAGGTAAGGAAATTGAGATGGTGAATTCTCAACTTCATTCAAATGAGAACCATGTGAAAACCAATCATTTCATGATGTGATGTTTTTGGTGTGTGGGTTCTCTACAGAGGCGAGAGTAACAAACAAAATCAGACCAAGATGGCGAAGGCTAAAAGCTACATGTAGCATGGTGTTATAGACTCTGGCAACCCGCCTCCACAAAGACACTACAATCCCCATGAGCACCTGCATTCTCCCAACATGGCCGAAAACCTCCCAAGGTCAATGTCACCTGACTTTTAATGAGACGCAGGTGCAACGCATCTTCACACTGACTATTTAAGGACTCTCAGCGATTGTGCTGCAAACATAATTGACCCATGGGGACAATAAAGTTCTAACTAACTAACTCACGCACACACACTAATCGTGAAGCATTAGATTTACCTCGTGTTTACGCAATTGCCAAACCTTTCTGTTTCTGACTGCCTCCTGTGTATCTACTGTTTTGCCCCTCGTTGCAGGTTATTGCCTTGCCCTATCTTTGTCTTGTTTTGGATGTTTGGTTTGGATTTTGGACTGTTTTTTGACTCTGATTGTGCCTTGCCTAGTTCTGCCCGTCTGCCCGATCGTTTACCTCTGCCTGTCCCTGTTTATGCCTTTGCCTGCTGATTTAACCTGTTATTTGTTCTTAATAAACGACTATCTTTTATCTGCAAATGCATCCTGCCACTACGTCTGAACCTGACACATGGAAACAGGGCCAGAGTGGAACCGGTTTTCAGCCCATGTCCATGACCAGCCCACTTTTTCTGGGTGGAGAAAACTGGCTAAATGAATCAACAGTTTACTTCCAACTACAGTGAACCCCCGCAATATCGCAGTTCACCTATCGCGGGTTCAGTGCATCGCGGATTTTCAAATTTTGATTCACTGGATTTTTTAGCTTTCGTGGGACTCTGGAATATAAAATATAAAATATAATTTTAAAAATGTTAAATCAAACATTAAAAGAACATTGAAATTGAAATAAAACAGTATGCACTTCAGCGGATGAATACACAGTGGCGGTGTACGCCACTTCCGCTTGAATTAGTAAACAGGCTGGAAACAGGAAGTGACCTCTCCGGTAGTAAGTAGGCATTTTGCGTTTTATATGTTGTTAAAATTACGTATGTTTAAGAGCATAGGACATGTTTTTAAGAGTGTGGAAAAGGTTAATAAGAGAGTGGAAATGGTTTATAAAGCCTTAATATATATATAAATAATAAAATGAATGTGACGGCGCTACTTCGCGGATTTCACCTGCCGCGGGGGCACTGGTTCACTGTATTCTGTAGTTTTTATTACGAACATATTTCAACAAATATGAACAAAACATGAGTCAAATAAATGATTAATAAAAATAAACTTCATTCAAGAGGCACAGTGCACTGGTTTCTGCAACTTCAGTAATAAATAAATAAATAAATACATAAATTTTCATATGCAATACAGCAAGTTTTTGTCTGAAGTATGCTTCAAAAAATGTATTTGAATTAGTCCTTTGATTTGTTTGATAGACCTCTGAATCTAAAAAAAACTCAAGTTATGAATATCTGGATTTTCTAAAGAACATTTCTATCACTTGTGCTCTCTGTTTAGTAATATTAAAAAGCTTTTATTACTGTTTATTCTGGTATTCTCTCTACCTGATCCTTAGCTTCTTGAAAAAAAAAATCTCTGATCCTGGCACATTTGGCCAAATCCTCAAGTGTTCTTCTTCTTTTTTTTTGAGCCTGACCTTTTCAGCCCCCTTCTGACCACTTCCTATCCATCCTGTGATGCTTATCACTACGTTACGGATGCAAACAATTTGTACATTAAAAGCCTGGCTTGGGCACAACCAATTTTAACCATCTAGAATGGGAGAATTCCCTCAGGATGGATGTAATCTACAGCTATACAGAGGCTGTGATGCCAGCTGTAGAATGGTGAATAGGTGGGCTACTGTTAGACCGTAACTACCTCAATGATGGTAAAATTGAATTATATTGCTTCCAACCAGTCCAAACGTCAAGCGGTCCACCAGGAATACTTCTGAATCTCCCAATTAGCCACTCTGGCTTTGTATGGAAATGTGCTCCGTTGAATCTCAATTTAAGTGGTACATCTAAAATTTGTGTTGGTGCTCCTAATATTTTCAGTAAGGAGCATCCGTGCCCTAGAGACCAACACAAATTTAAGAAAAAACTTGAATAAAAAGGAGGAGAACCCAAGATACTTCCAGAAAATATGATACAATTAGACAGGTGACCTTGATAATATTCTATGAAATTTTATGAAATTCTATAACCATTCTATGAAAAATTATTTTGCTCCCATGTTTTGTGACATACTACATTGATAGCACGAGCATAACTGTGATTGAATGTTTGCTTTTGACCACAATTTCTTACCTTAGTTTACTGATGGTCACTTGTGAGCAGTCTTTGTGCCATCTGCCCTAATAAGGAACCTAATTTAAAGTCAGTTAAATGTTTTCCTCTTGATATATTTCACTCAGGTTCCACCATATTGAGACTGTTTCTGTTCCCTAAGCTAAACAAAAATGGAGAAATGCTCAGAGAATTTGTTTTGGTAGTCTAAAATAAATTTGGATTATACTGAACACACAGCCAGCAACTTTGATTTAAAGTGCTCATTGCGTCGTTTTTTCATTACTTTTGCAGTGGTCTCTAGGGGTCTCTAGAATGAATGCCCTGTGAGTCAGTTTTGGTGAAGAAAATGCTCTGGTGCTCCTGTTTCAGGCTGTTCTAGTTTGTTGGAATACTGCTGATTTTGAGAACGACAGGAGTTCGGCTCTTACTTATGAATATTCATGACATACAAATGTATCGCCTTTGATTGGCTAACAGCGCTGTGATGAACTTTCGTCTCCTCTCCTTAGCCCCGCCTTCCCCCATATCTCCCTGGACAGCGTGCGCGCGTGTTTGTGTGTGTGTGTGTGTGTGTGTGCGCGCATTTGTAAAAGACAGAATGAGAGATAATATTATATCCAAGTTATTATAACGAGACAATTTTTTTTCTGTACAAATCCCAGCTAGGGCAGACACACACACACACGTGCCCCCCTCTCTTGTGGATGGCCAATGTTCTTGGACCATTATGCTAAGTTGAACATAAGATATTGTTGCTAATATTATAATTCGTGGTTTAACGTTTAGCTTAGGTTAGAAGATGATCAGTTCCCACCCTCGCTCTCCCCCGAAAGCTTTAGTGTCTCTCAGCTCTCACCATGGTGAATTCCGGCAGCTCCACATTAGCATCCGTTGTGCAACAGATTAGCCACGTCTCCATAAAGATAAAAAAGCTGCTTTCTCTTTTTAGATACGCTGGTTGGTAAGTGCAGACAACTCCGCCATCTTGTCTGTCAGTCCATCTTGTCTAACATTCCCCATCATTATGGAGGGAATCGATGGTTTAAAACACCTTCGCATTAGCTTAGCCTCAGCTTAGCCTTAGCCTTAGCCCCAGCCTTGTGCTCCTTAGCTCGGCTGGTTCAACCACAAATTATAATACAGTCATACTACTTGTATATCAAAGCGAAATATTGAGAAATAATGGAAACTCATTAAAAATACATTAAACAATATAACTGCATCCCTCATCTGTGCTTCTCAATGATTTTCAATGATTATAGGTTGAACAAGCTAAGTCGGGTAGCAGCTAGCAGGCTAGTGTGGTCCTATGAGAACATAGCAGACGAGCGGGCTCTCTGTGGATTGTTATTGGCTCTAGGAGGCGCAGACGGAGGCAGAAGCAGGCCGCAGATCCGCGCTATGCTAAGGCTAAAGAAACAACCACACAAGCCTCCTCTACTGAGCCTGTATCTCACCAATGCCTGATCTCTGGTGCATAAAATGGATGATTTGGAATTAAAACTCACTGGAAATCACTATGTTTGTGACTATATGAGTGTGATAGTCTAGCTTGTGTCCATTTCATGCATGCTCATGTGGAGAATTTGAACATGCAGTTTTGTAACAAAAACTTTGGGTGGAAAAGTTTATTTTTTACTTACAGCCTGTGTGTCTGCCGGTACAGATCCAGGTTTTTGTCAGGAATCCACCAGAACTGAATGCGCTTCCATGGCGCTTGGAAGAGCCGCATGGAGCGCACCTTGCAAATGGACCTGTTTTCAGGCGCTTCGGAAAGCGGCGCAGAACGCGCACTACAGCAGTGCCAACGGCGCATGCGCAATGAGCCATGTTCAAGGTCATCTGACTGTAATGAGATTCAGGTGTGGCTCATTAACCCTGGACTTTAAAAGACTCTCGCGTTCGCACACTCAGTGCGAAGTATTAACGTACCTAGTGTATTGTTTCTGCCGAGCCTTCTGGTCCTGTGTTGATCTCATGTGTATGACCGGTTTTGTTTTCCAGTTTCCCGATTTCTGCCTAGCCCTTATCTGTCTTGTTTGATTCTCCTGGTTTTGACTTCGGACTATGTTTTGGATAATGCCTCTGTCTCGCCTAGTTTTGCCCGTATGCCCAATCGACTGACCCACTGCCTGTATTTTGGATCACGTTTCTGGCTGCTGATTATAGTTTGTTCGTCTTCTAAATAAATATCTATATATTTATTTACGGTTCTCCGCGCATGCATCTTGCATTACCTCGCCCTCATGACAGTTTTAATTACAACCTCGATACAGAGCCATTACTGTGTCTACACCAGAGGTGTAAAAGTCATTGTGGTCAAAATTATTAGAACACAGAGCTAACGAAGCCTTATAATTCACTGGTGGTGTTCCAAAGACAAATTTCAACCATTTCTTCCTCAGTTCTTCTTCCTTGGGCAACACATGTAACGTTGCTGTGTTATTGCCACAAATGGCACAGACACAAACATATTCCACCATGTTTTAAACTTGCTGTTAGCTCCTCTACTCTACCCCGGGCTCTGCTGTCTTTATTGAAAATCAAAACTGTCTTCCCGTGGGCGGTCCCAAGCCAAAGTGGGTGAGGCCATGAGTACTAATTGACCGCCTGTCGTCAGCTGGTTGGCTTTTTCTGATTCGCTCATTTCTCCGTCTAAATTTTTTTATTTGCTAATGCAGACAATGGGAGTATTTACACATTTTCACGTGCAACATGCATATGCAATTCAGAGTGACCTATCGTATTTCAAAAAGAAAAAGTATTAAACGGTTTCTCGTGGAAGGGCCCCTTTAAAAGCTAGGACTATTAAATGTTAGATTTCTTACACCTAAAGTGCTTATCATCAATGAAACTATTACTGATCAGGAGTTTAATGTACTGTGTTTAACAGAAACATGGATGAAACCTAATGAGTACATAGCGTTAAATGAAGCTAGTCCTCCCAGGTGCAGTTATATACATCAGCCTCATCTAATTGGCAGAGGAGGAGACATCTCTCTTATTTATTATGATAATCTGGGTGTCACATGCAAAACTGGATATAAATTCAATGCATTCAAGATTCTTTACATTAATATAACATATGTAGCTACAAAAAATAAGTCTGCTCAGTCACTAATTATTATTTATAGACCACCAGGGCCATATTCCGAATTCCTCTGTGAATTTTCAGATTTCATACATCAGACCTGGTTGTCTCTTTAGACAAAGCACTAACTGTTGGAGACTTTAATATTCACTTTGAATTCAGAAGATCCTCTGAGAGCGTTCCTGTCTATTCTTAGATTCAGTAGTTTTTCAGAATGTAATAGGACCCACTCATGATGGAGGTCATACCCTTGATCTAGTACTAACCTTTGGAGTAAATATAGAAAATATAGTTACTCTTCCACAGTCAGAAGTCATCTCAGATCATTACCTCATCTCTTTTAATTTATGTCTTAGTTATAACATATAGAGGGGCCCCGCTTTACAAACGCCCCATAGAACGAAACTTCCGCATTGCGAACACTGCTGCGAACATGCGCGTGACTCGCAGAACGAACGCATTTCGCACGTTGCACATGAAAAATCGAGTTTTACTTTAAAAAAAAGTCTGAATCCGGACAGATGTGGCTCAGATGAAGACAAAGCATCATCAGCAGGGGTGGTTCCAGTTTCACTTTCACTTTCAATTTTCTCAATTTTTTGCGGCGACCTGGAATGGATTACATGATTTCCCATAGACGTTTATAGGAAATTGTGTTTCCAACACTGCTGGAACGGATTGCATTCGTTATGCAGGGTTCCACTGTAAGCACTTTGCCATGCTATCGTCACAAACGAATATCCACGTCAGCTACTGCACAGAATTGTATCGATAGTCTCCCAAATTTATTAACACCCTGATTGGATCCCTGTCAGACCCTGCAGAACTTGATCAGGCAACCAAATGTGTGGAGTCAACATTTCGCTGTACACTAGATAATGGTAGCTCCACTTAAAAGAAAAATAATTATAGAGAAGAAATTAGCACCCTGATACAATGATGACACGCAAACCCGAAAGCAGACCTCTTGGAAATTAGAACGTAAGTGGCGTCAAACCCCACAGAAACTTTCAGAATCAGAGTTCAGTAGCAGTGATTTTATGAATTTCTTCAATAACAAAATTGAAAATATCAGACAAAAAATTCCGACTATAAATTCAAAACCTGACAATTTGTCAAAGAACTCAGTAGATGACAATATAACTATATAATAGCAGCTAGAATGTTTTTCCCCCTTCAAGAGACTGAACCAATTTCAATAATTTCCTCTTCAAAATCATCGACCTGTATGCTAGATTCCTACACGATTCTTCAAACAGATAATACATGAAGTAATCAAAGCTATTTTATAGCACAGGGACAGTGTTAGTTAAAGTGCTAAATTACCTACTACTCACATCTGATCAGGGCTGGTCTGTCTCCTTGCTTGTGTTACTTGACCTTTCAGCTTTTAACACCCACCATTGATCATAATATACTCCTTGATAGATTAGAAAAGATAGTGAACGTTAAGGGAACCACCCTCTCCTGGTTTAGATCTTATTTGACTGACTGTTATCAGTGTGTTCATGTAAATGGTGACTCCTCTACAAATTGTAAGGTACAGTTTGGTGTTCTGCAAAGTTCTGTATTAGGCCCACGGCTTTTTTCCTTATTGGAGGAAATAATTATTTGACCCCTCGCTGATTTTTTAAGTTTGCCCACTGACAAAGAAATAAACAGTCCATAATTTTAATGGTAGGTTTATTTTAACAGTGAGTGATAGAATATCAAAAAGAAAACCCAGAAAATCACATTATATAAAATATATAAATTGATTTGCATTTCATTGAGTGAAAGAAGTATTTGATACCCTAGCAACCATTAAGAGTTCTGGCTCCCACAGACTGGTTAGATAATCCTAATTTCAACTCGTCACCCACATTAAAGACACCTGTCTCAACTAGTCACCTGTATTAAAGACACCAGAGTCCACACACTGAATCAATCAATCAGACTCCAACCTCTTCACCATGGGCAAGGCCAAGGAGCTGTCTAAGGATGCCAGAGACAAGATTGTAGCCCTGCACAAGGCTGGAATGGGCTACACAACCATAAATAAGAAGTTGCTTATGATGGCGCGGAAGTTTATAAAAACCTACTAACTCAAATGAAAAAAACAGCACCAGCAACTGCCCATCACAATGTTCTTTACCAGAAAAAAAAAAGTTTTTAAAACTGTTTTGCGTATTTTTTGTAAATAAAACTCCTCAATGATATACAATAGTTTTTGTTCAATTAATCTTACCCAATATCTATGAGAATATAAAGGGTTTATGCTGTATAACTGTGCAGGTAATGGTTATTAGAGTGTGGGAGGGTTTATAAAGGCTTAA
>JAQMCW010169884.1:0-11111 GCA_030068335.1 Chrysichthys cranchii
TCCAATTTAAGAAGTATCGGTATCGGCAAGTACACAAATAAAAATACTCGTACTCGTATCGGTTTGGAAAAAAGTGGATTCGATGCAACCTTAGTATTTAACTATCCGACTAAATCGCCATAGGTTTTTATATTACATAAGCTACCACTTTTTATTTCAGCCCTGTCGGATTCCTGCCACCCAAATCATCAGCTGGGAAGCACATTGGAGCTTTTACTTGCCTGGAAGCCTAGCTAATAAATTCATGATTTTTTCATCCCTGGAGAAAAGGAAAATTCTATGAAAATGTGAAAAGTGAGCTGGGGTATAAGGTAGGAGGGAAAGAGCAAAAAAAAATAAAAAATCTATTTCCCTGAGCCTCCAAAACCTTAGAGTCAATGCAGGTGCTGGTGCTAAGAAAAAAGGAAAGACAAGAAAAGAGAAAAGACATGAACATAGAGGTGTACTGACCACAAAGACAGAAAGCAGAGAGATACAAAGAAAGTAAGGCTTTCCAAGTTGCTTCAGCACCTGCCTACTACTGACTTCCTGAAGCTGTCAGTCAGAGCAATTTAACCACTGAAAGATAAATAGCCCAGAGAAAACTAACCCGCCGAGCAGCGGGAAGCAAGAAAGGGGGGGAACAGAACGGAGATATTCCATGAGCATGAGTCAAGGCTTTGTAAGCCTAGTATTATCGGTTAAGGGTGTAATCTTCAACATTGGAAGTTACTTCATTCTCATGTGGTATTTTTTTTTTTTAAAATGGTGCAAGTCATCCAACACTATAAATTTTGTACAACCCCAATTCAAACAAAAAGTTATATACTAATATAATATATATATAGGACCAGTATGGAAAAAGCAAATAAAAACAAAAAGAAGTGATCTGTAACTTCAACTCACCCTTAGGGTATTTCCTCCCCCAGTATAAACTAATTTCAAATCTGATACCTGTGACACTAAAAAATTGGGAGAGTTGAGTGTTTCCCACTGTGTAACATTACCATTTCTTTCAATAATACTAAGTTTAGCAAACAGAATTTTCCCGTTCTTCCAATGTGCATCGAACACAGATTCGGACTGCAGGCCAATCTAGCACTCTTTGCGTACGCAGCCATGCACTTGTAATCCGGGCAGAATGTGGTTTGGCGTGGTCCTGATGCAAATTACACGATATATGTTGCTCCAAAATGTGTACATATTGTTCTGTATTAATGAGGTCCTCACAGATGTGTAAGTGCCCCATGCCATGGGCACGGTCACACCTCCATACCAGAACAGAAACAGAAGCAGCAGAAGTGTTTTTCAGGCCAAACAGGAAAGAATCATCCAAGCTGCTTGGCCAGAAAAACCCTTCTGTTGTCTTGTCCAAAAACCGTGTGAAACGTCAACTCGTCAGACAACAAAACATGCTTCCCCTGTGGTACTCTTCATCGCCGATGAGGCCGAGCCCAGGAAAGTCAGCAGCTCTTCTAGACAGTGTTGACGTATGGCTTCTGCTTCGCATTGTAAAGCCTTAACTTGTATCTGTGAACGCAGCAGCGAATGGTGTCGATGGACAAAGGTTTACCAAAGCATTTCCAAACCCATGATTTCATGAGACCCATTACAGAAACCTGGCGCTCTCTTAAAACTGTGACATCTAAGGGTTTTTGACCTTGCCATTGATGTACTGAGATCTGGCTGCGTTCCTTGAATCTTTTAATTATATTGTGCACTGTAGAGGGTGAAATCCCCAAAATCCTACCAATCTGACTTTTGTTTGTAGAGTGCTGTATTATTTGCTGATGCATCTGCTGGCAAATTGGCGAGCCTCAAACCAGCCTTGCTCTTAAAGGACTAGGACATTCTTGAACACTCCTTGTATACTGTAACACGATTGCCTCACTGGTCACATCATTATTAGTCTTGAACTGTCCCCGATTTTTTTTTTGGCACGGGATGCAGAAATGAATTTCAGAATGAATGCATGTCTTCAAAAATCAATGAAGTTGTTTAGGTACAACAAGAAATACCTTGCCACTTCCACCAAAGAGATTATGTTTTCTAGGTGGTTTGTTCGTTTGCAAAACCTACCAAAACAAATCCAAGTCGTGAGGTAGCTTCAGGAAATTACTTCTCTTTCACTAATGTTGCAAGATACAGTACTGACCTTGGCTGAGTGACAAAACATAGCCAATGTAGAAATGCGTTGACGCCACTGGAAAAATATCCAGATATATAAAGTGGTTGCAGTTGGAGATTTGCACATCATAGGAGTCAACTGTTGTCCTTGGCGAAGGTATGCGCTCTGTGAGTGCCTTCTAATCTGTTAGCTCTTGTTGCTTGAAGTCAAAGTAAATTTCCTACTTACGACTTTCCGTTTTTCTTTGCATTTGATTTACCGACCCAAAGTTTTTGGAATTGGAGTTGTAAAAGTTCTTAGCTAGGCAGCCACAATGCTAGCTGACTAATGCAATGGGTGGTCAAAGCAAAACAAGATGCATCTTATAGTCTACTCTGCTAAAAAAAAAAAAAAAAAAAAAGAAAACTTCTGGAAACAAAACTTTTTCTGTAGCCGTCATGCAGTTATGAAGCTGTAATACGCAGGAGAAAGGACTAACATTAACATGTTTCATTGATCTTACTGGATATTATGTGTTGTTCTGTTGCGTTGGGATAGGTCAAGTTTGCATAGACCAGATTGAATATTACCATTTCCTGAAATGTTTTAATGCAACTTTGCCAACCATCTTGATTTTGGATCAGGATTTAGGATAAAGCTACTGTCACCACACCACGACAGCAAGATGAGCACTACCAATTAGCTTTGAGATATAAAAGTGTTGACAATCTCAATTATTTCACCGTTTCTTTATCAAATTTGATAAATGTGATATAAAATTTGTTGCCTCCCTAGTTCATGTGCGACTAGCTAATAAAGGTTAGCATACCAAAATTGGGTACTTTCCGATTCATAAAGACAACGCATCCTAAAATATATTCGCGATTTTATTTAAATAAATACAATCCAGAAAATGTTAAATAATTTAATGTTTACAATAACTCTCTTACATGCATAGTTTGTAGAAATCTTCCACAAGCACAAAAAAAAAAACCCTATGCACATTATTTCTGATAAAAAGATACATCTCAGAATGAATCTGTAAGCATAATGTTCCTCTATATCCACGCATTATTTTCATACTGGTGCTTACCCATGTCTGTGGGATCCTCTCGACCGGCCTGAGTGGTACGAGTAGCCAGAGTAAGTGGACTCTGTGTCCATGGTAATGCGTTCCTGCCCCAGCGACTGGCTGAGGGCGTTGTGTATATTGCTCGTCTTGGCGGGGGGCAGTCGTAGTGGGAGCTTGTGGGCGTTTTTATCCGGCAGTAGATGGAACTCGCTCAGGAGATTAGCGAAGTGTGCGCGCTGTCCAGTGTCAATCTTGTATGTGAGCCTGGAGGCTCCCAGCCATCAAACATCAATCTGAAACGATAGTTACAGAATTTCAGCTTGGTAAAAATGTGTCCAACACTTGGAAGACAATAGAAGTGAAACGGAGATTTTTCAATTGCAGAGATTTTAATTCTATCCAACATTAATAACATCATTTTAATCTTGGAGAAGCAGAAACATATCCTAGTGACAAGTGGGTGATCTACCTGCAAATGAACCAATCAGAACACTACATATACACATACATCCATTAATATATAGATACACAAGATAGCACCACAACATAAAGGAGGAACTACGGAATAAGGACACTGCTGTGGGGCTAACTGCTGCTTCTGAAATCATGGCAGAATAGATAAAGCAGTTATCCAACAGTTATATTAAGCAACCTCTCTAACTTGTTACCTCCTAACCAATGAGGTTATGTTTTCCGCTCAGTTTGTTCATATTACTGTAAGCTGGATTGTGCAAAACCTACCAAAGCAAATTCCATGAAACTTGGTAGCAGTGAGTAGCAAGAGCCGGGAAAGAACCCGTTCAATTTTGGTGTTTATCTGAGTCACAAGGACTATCCGAATTTAGTTTCTCTTTGCTAGCATTGCAAGCTACGTCATTCGGCCTTGGTGGAAGTCTGCGCTCAACGATGCCATACATCTTAAAATCCAGTACATGCCAGTATAGTTCAATAGCCACAAAACATCCAGTGTAGAGATCCGGCGACAGAATTGGAAATATATCCAGACATATAAAGCAATTTTTTTTTTTGACTGCAGATTTGCATAGCACAGAAAAGCTGACCATTGTCCTTGTTCGTGCCCTTCTAGTTCCTTCTGCCTTTAAGAAGTAGACAATAAAAACAAATATTTCATTTTTAGAACTGATTTGCGATTACACCTAATGCACTACTACTTGAAACCAAAATTATATATATATGAACCAATATTGCGTATTTGGTACTGACGGTGAAAGAAGAATGCTGAATGCTGAAATTTGAAGGACAAGCCATTATTTCCCCAATTTGTTGAGCTCTTGAAGGTGTGGGAAAGGCACGCTAAGTTTATAAGTGATTCAGATGATGCCAATGGTAGGTCGAATTATTTATTTGCCCAACGACGCCCAGCTTAATTTTCTAAAATACAAGAGGCCTAAGGCAAAAAGAGAGGAACGAGAAAGAATTTCACAGGACAAAAGCTCCCACAATTCGATTATTTTTTTGCAGCATGGATTCCCTATGATCTTTATTGAGTGCATGGGCCCAGGGTTTGAACTGCAGGACCATCTGTGAGACTTTTAAAGCTTTGATCTTAAACACCAGTGCCAAAATAGTTCAGCAGGGGCAAAAGCCATTATTTGTATCTGTGTGAATAACTTGTTGCTTAGTAGCCATGCTTGCTTCCTACTTTGCTATAACAGTGTTGGGTCATGTTAAGCATGAATAGACAGCACTACTGGCCAGAACAAGGGTACCAGGTGCTAGAAAATGCTTGAGTACTTGTACTTTGTTACTTTACTTGCATATAATTTTGGGGTATTTATTGTACACTTGTCCTCTTACTTAATTATGTTTCCAAAAAAATAATAATAAAAAGAAGAAATGACCCTTTACTCCTTTCATTATTATTCAGATCTTCAAAGGGACTTCAAATCTCAATGGCCTTTTCCTCTTTCATCCGTCCAACAACTGTACACTTCATCTCAATCGAATGAGCTCAGTTTAGCATCCAAACAAGCCGCTACCAGGAACTGTGTCGATTTATCATCTGCAGTGACCTTTCTCATGCTACACAGTGTAACAGTGCTCTAGTTATCTTCGTTCACTTGAATAAGTCACCAGACTGAAGTGTGGAACTTGAGGACAAGCACCCCGCCCTTACTCAATGTCTGTAAAATGTATCAATATGCTGGCATGAGCAAAAACTCATAAAACGAGGCGTCTCCATTGCCTCCCTAGAGGACATTAACTCCATCTAAATTGAAAAAAGCACGGTGAGATTGAGGTTTTGCTAATCCGCTAACAAAAACTAGCTATATTCAACTTCCTTAGTACGTTTTCCTTGTTAACGCTAGGTTACCCATGCCCCAATTCCACTAGCTTACTTAATTGGCCTGCCTAATTAGCATTAGCATTAGCATTATAACATTTATGTACTGAACAAACATACAGATCTTAAACGACGTGTTCAGGCAAAGGCATTATGCAACATGAAACAGTTATAGATAAGTACTAAAAGCTACTTTTTTTTTTTTTTTTTACATGAAACCATGACATTAACTTAATTTCATTAGTAAAAAAAAACCAAGTTTTTACACTCAATACGTACATTTAAAAGTAGTTTATCTCCCAGGATGGCTTCTGTCTGCTGAGCGTTCACAGAATATGAACGATACGCGTGTATGAAAATGCAAAATTCTGTATTTGGAAGGACAACGTGAGTAGAGCCCAAGGTAATGCTTGAGCAGGCTCGCATTGGGAAAAAGACAAGTGACAAATAGCTACACAAATGTCGTGTTTTCAAATCGAATCAAACGGGGGAAAGAATTGCTTTTTCTGTTCAACTCTTCGTCATAGATTCTTCATCCTGTGCAGCGGCGTCAAGCCTCGAGCAATCTTAATCAGACCGTATTCATGTGTGAAGCAAATAACCGTCACGCATTTGCTAAGATGGCGTGAACCTTCTTCATAACTAGGCAACAATTTCATACGTGTTTGGCTTCATTTGTCAGCGATTCACTGAATCAGGCTTTACCCGAAAAGAAGCGGTTATTATTGCAGGCTAGGATTTTCATTGCTACCACCGAATTGTGCAACTTACAATCGGTGACACAGGTGCCCAATTTTCCACGAGAAGTGTGTGTGTGTTTCTCCAAATGTGTAACATCAGCGTAGAGAGTAAAAAAAAAATAAATAAATAAAACACTTCTCTGTGGTATGTTTTATGATCCTCATCATCATAATACTCTTTTCAAAAGGGAATCCACAGAAGACCCAATTTAACAGTACCGGGAGAGATCAGACAGACAGAGAGAGAGCGGGCCCTGTGGTGTTTTTCAAGACGCTTAGCTGGGATTTTATACGACTTTAATGAGTCTGTGTTTATAAAGAGATGATAGAAAGAGAGAGCGCCAGGCCTGGTACGTGCAAGCGGCTTCATTCAGCTTCAGTGTGTAGCTCTACAGTTCAATATTACGGATTCAGGCAGGAACTGACAAGCTGTGCCTTGCCCAAAAGCTGCAGTGTGAACGTCTGTGTGTGTGTGTGTGTGCGCGCGTGTGGTGAGAGTTTACTCTAGGTGTGTGTGAAAAAGATAGAAAGAGAGATCTGTCTATGACACACACACACACACATGAGTCTGGAGTCAAAACTGAATCACACTGAAAATAACTGCAGTCCTATAGAGAGAGTATACACACTACAGATATACAGATAGACAACTACAGAAATACCACACACACACAAAACAAGTCTGCAGTATTATCTATCTTTGTTAAGGCATACATGACTCCCACAACAACATCTGTCTGAAGAATCTCTTCAACAAAAATGTCTTGAACACAAACACAGCGTATTATACTCTGCCTTACCGCTATGTGCTGAATAAAGATTATTTTCTCCAGCGTCTCACCGCTGTGTTCACGCTATCAAGCTACAAGAAGGCATCTGAACTGAGATTCTATGCAAATTAGATGTGGAATTATTACATCGAGTTATAAACAACCCTCATTAAACGTGTAGAACAACATCACGGAGTTGGTGAGCGCACCAACATAGCTAGTAGCTTCAGCTTGTTTATCGTGCTAATAAATCAAATGTAAACTCTTTGTAAACAAAAGCGGTGGGTTGAAATTGCACAGTGGGCTGCAGACTATACTTTTGGGCTTCTGCTGTTTCTTATCAGAAATAATAATAATAATAAAAATAAAGGACAGTGCATGCCTATAAGTGACAACAGTACTTAGTTAATATGCGTCCAGAAGAGACTAACTTCAAGCGACTCGTCACTTTGCTAGTCTGAATAGAGAATTACTGAGAATTTCCAACACTTGGAAAGAGTTCGGTGTCCTCCAGTATTCCTGAATCACATTACATTTTGGCATTTACAGCAAAAATGCAGAGAAACAATGAAGAAATGCATTGGGCACATTCATACCACGAGTGCTTGACTGGAACTTGAATGTTTGTGGCGTGAAGCGTGGATTGGCTTCCTGTACGTTAGTAGAGGCTTTGTTCGTCAGTCGGTACAAAATCTGTTCGGGAATTTAGTTTGTGCGTCGATTTGTTCAACAGCCGACACGTTTGCGAATCCACTGTAATTCTAATAACAATAATAACAATAATAATAATAATAATAATAATAATAATAATAATAATGGAAACGTGCTTCGCCCTTCGAACTAGCATAGTAGCAAATTATCAAGTTATTAGTAATTGCATGTTATTGTCATGTTGTTACTGTTTAAACAGTAAATAAAAGCAGTTTTTTAATGGAAAAATTGGTGACAATTGCTGTGTTTGCTAGCTATAAAGGTCTTTTTTCCCCCCACTGTTGAAAAATAGCTTACTACAAGCATGCAGGTGACTTTTCAGGCTTGCTATGTCACTGTGGTAGTGTGATACTTGGCATGTTGCCTTTGTCCTGCACAAAAATCGATGTATCGTGATCGCATCATTATCGTGCACAATGCATTATACCTCAAGTTACTCTGCGATTCCCACCGCTAATCCTTACTAGGCTTGCGCGTTATCGATTTTTTTTTTCCCTGCTTGTGATTTTCCATTTTTTAAATATATTGCAATAAACTATTTAATCGTCCAGAAATTCTAGCCCAAGGGGGGGAAAAAAAAACAAAAACAAAAAACAAAAAACAGTTATGAGCATTTTCACCATTTCTGTTTTATGGAAAGTACAGGAGTGTATAATATTTTCAACTGGTGGATTTTTAAATGAATCTACTATAATATACAGCAAACAAACAAACAAACAAAACAAAAAAACAGTGCATTTTAATATACGCCATTTACAATCAGGCTGTCTAATGTTCCCATGGCTGACACTTTCATTGTTTATGCTGCTAACAGGGTTAATTGAAAAAATCTGGAAAATCAGGCGAAAACTGGAAAAAACTTTTTGATGTATTGTGAGGTTTCTAATAAATAATAAATAATGTGAAATATGCGATGTCTCATGTTAGCCAAGCTAAACATATATGGCTAAATTTTATTTTACATCAGTGAACCTGCTCGAGAGTAAAGACTATGAAATGCAGGAATGTGGGTGTGGCTTCCAGAAAGCGACGCTTAATATCATGGATTTCGAAACCCCTGAACAGCCCACTCCAGATCAACGTGTCTATTGCCTCACGTCTCATTTTCCTGGAGAAAAATGCCTGCTCTATTACTGTATACTTGAGTGATAACTCGTACACGTGTACAATGTTTTCACATTACGCTGAAATCTTACCTCGGATAAAATTCTCAAACAGATAACAGCTTCATTTTTCCATTTGTCCATTTTTCCGTTATCCGTCACTGGCACGCACATTTCCCCAAAGACATCATACGGACATGGTGGACACAGCTCGAAATCCCTTTTTGCACAAAAATGTGACTCCCTTTACGTGCCTCTTTTAGACCGCCAACGCAGATCCTGACACAGAGTTGGGGAAACGGCAAAGTTTCCAGCTGTCACTATTTCTATTCTCTCCACATGCTATAAATATTGGCTGCGTAATCTGATAACACTGTGCTCGCAAAACAGAAAGTGTGTTACTACTCCAACGTTACAGCACCACGCGTCTCCTGATATTCGAACACGACAATCTGACGCCACCAACAAGAGAATAGCACTTGCTCCGGCCTCTTGTGACTGCCGGGATAATCGGAATGGTTCTTGTTGCTGATTACCTTTGCTATGATAATTGCAACCATTGTACGCTTTTACTCCTGATTCACAGAACAAAGAATTCGGTAAGATGATATCCCTCACACAGAGACAAAAGACAAAAGCTGAGGCTTGGATTACTGCGAATTTCCTTGTTTAGGAATTTGCAGGAATGAGCAAGACCAGGAAGAGAATGAAAAAGAACGAGAATGGTGTGAGAGAGAGAGAGAGAGAGAGAGAGAGAGAGAGAGTGAGAAAGAAAGAGAGCACGAGAGACAGAGGTCATCCAAGTCATAATGAAGTAACAATAATAATCAGGCTGTCTAATGTTCACATGGCTGACATTTTCGTCATTTATGCTGCAAACAGCGTTAAACAGGAAAACGTCAATTCTGGAAAAAACACCAACTTGAAAAAAGTTTTTGATGTTGTGTGAGGTTTCTAATAAATACAGTTAACTAACGTGACATATGCGACGTCTCATGTTAGCCAAGTTAAACATATACGGCTAAATTTTATTTTACATCAGTGAACCTGCTTGAGAGTAAAGACTATGAAATGCAGGAATGTGGGTGTGGCTTCCAGAAAGCGACGCTTAATATCATGGATTTCGAAACCCCTGAACAGCCCACTCCAGATCAACGTGTCTATTGCCTCACGTCTCATTTTCCTGGAGAAAAATGCCTGCTCTATTACTGTATACTTGAGTGATAACTCGTACAAGTGTACAATGTTTTCGGGGAGATCCTAAAGCTAGCAGGATTAAGAAGAAATAAACTTCACTGGATATCTTGAGGATATGAGATCACACAGGGGTGATAATACAGTTACATTGCACAAGCCTGATCCCTACAAATAAAGACAGCAAACAACAGCTTACAGAGTTACTCTGAATTACGAAAAAAAAGGAAACCTGTGTGATCAATGAGAGACGGGTTACCATGACAACCGTGCTGGAAACGGTCTAACACAGTAACGTGGTGAGGAGTGTAGGAGAGGGGTGAGGTCACACGTCATCATAATTATTGTTGTAAATAATAGTATTATTTTTAAGCCATCATTCGCCCTCCCTAATGTCCTCAACGAGCAGCAAGCGAGAAAGCACACATTCCCTAGACGCCTTCTGAGCCATTAGAGCGTTAGAAGAAAAAAAACAAAACAAAACACCACACTGCTTTTTGAAGACCACGTGTTTGCACTACCTGCGGTCTTACACAGCGGTTGAGATCGGCGTGATGGGAATCGATAGCATCGGTCCGAGAGGCTCGCCCAGACGGGGGGTGGAGTGGCAGAAGTAATCCACAGATCTCTCCTCCACACATCATCCACTACAGCGTCAAATCCAACAAGCCATGTTACAGGCTACGATACGCACAGACTTCACAGACAGCGCAAATTTGATAAGCCTTCATCGAAACGTCCGTGCCGATAGCATCTCTGTTTATATAATCTCTCAGACCGTTTCTCTTTTACAGCGCCACTGAGCCATGAGTGTAAATACAGCGGAGAGTGACTGGAGCAGATCGACAACCTGCCACCAAGCCGAGGAAAAACAGGAGCTGTGGATACGATACAGGTGAAATATCTGAGGCTGACAGGATCACGGCACGGGCCTAAAAATGCTATGAATAAACCAAAGAGCGTTCAGAATGCTAATAAATAATAATAATAATAATAATAATAAAATGTATTCATGTAGGATACAATGCTTTTAAAAAGTGTGAAATAAAAAAAGAAAAAAAAATCAAAAAGAAAAAAATTAGAAAAATGAAAAATACCAGTGACAGAATGAAGAAAAAAAATTATATATA
>JAQMCW010169892.1:0-11110 GCA_030068335.1 Chrysichthys cranchii
TGCCTGTTCTGTGGATTTCGTATTGCCTGATGATTTGGATCGGTTTGCTCTCCCGCTGAATAAATAAATATATATATATTTATATATATAGAGTCGCCGACAGCAGCAGCCGCCGCTTCAGAGTCGCCGACAGCAGCAGCCGCCGCTTCAGAGTCGCCGACAGCCGCAGAATCAGCGCCGACTGTCTGCTCCAGCCCCGCAGAGTCAGCGCTGACCGTCTGCTCGACTGTCACAGGAGCCTTGGTATGCCCGGACTCAGACTATAAACTAGGCTATAAAAGACTCTCAGTTTCGAACGGACATTGCGAAGTATTGACACTCGTCACACATGCCTTTATTACGTAGCTTTGGTTCCAAGATTGGTTCTGTGTATGACTCGTGCTTGTTTCTTTGGTTTCTGAGTATCTGTGTTAGCCCTGTTCTGTGTCGTATCGCTTCCGGTTTTGACTTTGGACTGTGCCCCCGTTTATGCCATTGCTCTATCTAGTTTAGCCTGTTCGCCTGATCTTCTGACCCTATGCCTGTTCTGTGGATTTCATATTGCCTGATGATTTGGATCGGTTAGCTCTCCCACTGAATGAATATATATATATATATATTTATCTAGTGGCTCTCTGCACTTGTGTCCGCCCAACACCGTGTTGTGACACCCAAAGCCTTAATCACCAAGCCATCAGTTCCAAATTTCACAAAAAACAATGAAAAACTGTTTTTATTTATGCTCTAAACTTGTCTAAGCTTTGTGCAGAGGTAAATAATGAGTTAGAACAAATAGTCTGCTTAAAGACAAATTTTAACTGCAAGCTTGCTGGATAAGCTTTCCTCACACAGTGAATGTTATGTTTTGATCAAGATGTTGATTACATGCCACAGCAAAAAAGACAAATACTGTAGATTCATATTGCAAATGTTAGCACTTTATGACTTACCTCTGTAAATAATTGAAGTTTTCAGAACTTAATGTAGCACAAGATGTCAACATTAGAGGATTTTCCAGAGCTGCGACACATCCAGTCCTCATATAATTCTAAGTATATTTATCAGCCCTTATATAACCAGCGTATGGTTCTCAACAACTTCAAACTAATATCCTCACCGGACAACAAAAAAACACAACAGATATTATTTCAGCAGTCTTTTTCATATTTTTTTAATCAAAAAGTTACATTTATAAAACGTTCATATACTAGATGGGTGAAAAGATGCACCCTTCCAACATCTGCTATCACTTAGAGCATATTAGCAGTCAGATGTTACTAATGAAATGCAAAAGATTAAGCAATAATCAGGAAGTGTGACTACCTCTATGCTGTAAAAGCAGAACCTTTGGAAGTTTGGAGCACTCACATGTGTCTACATCATGCCAAGAAGAAAGGGAAGAAAGAAGCAATTGTTGCACTTCATCAATCTGGGAAGGGTTATAAGGCTATCTCCAACGATTTGAAATTCACCATTCTACAGTGAGAAGGATTGTTTACAAATAGAGGGGCTTCAAGACAGTTGCCAGTCTTCCCATGAGAGGGCATCCCAACAGTTTTTGAAAGAAAGTGCCTATTTGTCACATGCAAAACACACCACAGCACAGCATAGCGTGACACAGCAACATGAGCTCTCTACATTTGACCCATTCACCCTTGTGAAGCAGGGGGCAGCTGAACAACACAGCACCCAGGGAGCAGTGCTTGGGGACAGAACCTTGCTCAGGGTACCTTGTCGGTCCTGGACTTCGAACCCACAAACTTTCAGTCAAAGGGCCAATTCCTTGACCGCTAGGCTCCCACGGCCCCAATTTCAGTCCAGGGTCAGATTGTTTAATGTTCAGAGATATAATTGAAAAACCCAAGCCCTTCAGGCCTCTGTAAGCACATTAAATATTTATGTTCATGACCAAGAACAATTAGTAAAAGGCTACACAAGTATGGCTTTTAGGGGAGAGTGGCTTGGAAAAAGTCCTTCTAACGAAAAAGAACGTGGAGCGCAAATTAGATTTGCAAAATTGCAAACGAACAAACCACAAAAGTTCTGGAACAACATCCTTTGGGCGGATGAGACCAAGGTAGAGATGTTTGGTCATCATGGGTAGTGCCTGGCCACAGACCTCATATCAACTGTCAAGCATGGTGGTGGAGGGGGATGATTTAGGCTTGTTTGGCAGCCATAAGACCTGGAAAACTTGGAGTCATTGAGACAACAATGAACTCTATTTTATTCCAGAATATTCTTGAGACAAATGTAAGGCCATCGGTCCAGCAGCTTAAGCTGGGCTGACATTGGGTTATGCAACAGGACAATGATCCCAAGCACACCAGCAAAAAACATTGGAATGGGTAAAGAAGGAAAAAAAAAGTCAAGGCATTGGAATGTCCAAGTCAAAGTCCAGACATCAACCCCATTGAGATGCTGTAGTGGGATCTTATGAGAGCTGTGCGTAAAATGAATTACCGCAGTAATCCAAACTGAAGCAGTGCTGTAAACAATAGTAGGCCAAAATTTCTCTAACGCAGCATGAAAAACTGATAAAATCCTACAGAAAAGGTTTACATCAGTTCACTGTTGGTGGAGGTGGTTCAACAATTTATTGAATTATAGGGTGCACTTATTTTTCCAACCTGCTTTCTGAATGTTCATTTACCTTTTTTTTTTTTTTTTTTTTTGGGGGGGGTTGACTACATATTAACATCCGTTAACGTTTAAAATCTGTTAAAAATAACATTTTGTAGTTGTTGTTGTCACCTGAGGTTAAATGTTTGTTCATAGAGGTTAGTCAGCACCACGCAATTGTTATTTAGGCCATGCTAAAAACCTTTTCCCCCAGGATTAGATTCAGTCTATTGTGTCCAAACTTGGACTGAAAGTGAACATTCCTTACTTTTAAAATTACATGCCTTCTCCTATCAGTATAGTAAGTTAGCTACTTTATAATTCATGATAGTTGCTAAATACTTTTCCTTATACGAACTAGTTAATAAGCTGTAACTTGAGGGGTTACAATGAGACGTAAACTTTATAGTAAAGATCTGTCAAGATGCATTCAGGTTATAAGTAATTTTCCCTTATATGGGGAAAGTTTTATATAAAAGATAAATTGTTTTTTCTTTGACTTGTTCTTCTTAGGATTTTTTAAAAGTTATATCTGCATTTGAGTGAATGTTGTACTAAAGAGTATCTCACCTTTTTTTTATTTCTAAAGACAGAATGAATTTGAAGTATTAGTGTATTAATTCATTCTTAGTTTTCTTCTCACTCACTCACTCACTCATCTTCTGCTGCTGTCCAGGGTCACGGGGGGGAAGCTGGGACCAATCCCAGCTGACTTTGGGTGAGAGGCGGGGTACACCCTGGGCAGGTCGCCAATCCACCACAGGGCCTCATAATTTTATTTACAGTCTAATATTAAGTACTTAGTAAAAATAAAATATATATATTTGTTTTACCAAAGTAGACTTGGTAGACAACTAATTAAAAAAAAAAAAATAGTTATCCACGTGCTATTATATAAAACAGAGCTGGACACTCTGTTTTGTCAGTTGAAATTAATTTCACACATAAAAACATCAAATTAAATCTTTTAATAACTCCCTAATTCTTGCATTATTCTCAACTTTGCATTATTATACAACCTCAATGTTATCTTTTTTAATCTTTTTATTTGCTTATTTCTGAGTGAAGGAAGTACTTTTCAAGAGATCCTCCATGTTTATTGCTAGATATGACTTAAAAAAAATGTGCTTTATGTTGGGGTTTTGTTTGTTTGTTTGTGGGGGGGGTTTATTACACCACCCCAAAAATAAAAAAAAAATAGTAAGACATATTGACCACAAAATGCATCAGAATTTTTGTATAGGAATATCTTGAATTGTCAGACAGAACCTTCAAATTTGATTGTTTCAAAAGACAAGTGTGTCGTTTTGATTGTAACTGTCAGTTGTATTATGAATGGACTGGCGAATGTTTGTTTGTTTGTTTGTTTTTTGTGCCCGGTAGGTAGTGGGAATGTTGTCATTGAAGCAGTCCGAGTGCTGATCGATCATGGCGTCCTGCCTTCACACATCATTCTCCTGAGCCTTTTCTCCACCCCTAATGGTAAAATAGCATTAAATTCATTTAAAAACACAATTATTGTAAATACCAAATAGCTATTGACAGCAGTTGACTGTGTCACATTTTGTTTTTTAGGAGTTATGTCGATAGTTCAAGAGTTTCCAGAAATCACCATCCTCGCCACTGAGGTCCATTCTGTAGCTCCAACTCACTTTGGACAGAAATATTTTGGGACAGACTGATTTTTCCTTTGCAAAGATAAACAGTCCACTGAGTATTTCCTCAGTGTTTGGAATTGGTTTGCATTATAATTGTCTGAAGTGCCTTAGTATAGTAGGTTAGAAGTGCAGTCCAGGGAAATTTAATGCAGTGGTTCTTAACGTGGGGTCTGTAAAGCATAGCAGGGATCCATGATTTAAAAAAATATATTTTTTTTTAACTGTAGAGGTTGAAATCTCAATCCCAGTTGGAAATCACAAATGGATTTTTCTCGTACAGGTACATAGTTAAACTGAACAAGACAGACATTTCAGGCATGCCGAATCAAGAAAACCGAGCAAAAACAGAAATGATCTCAGACATTTCCTGTTATATGTAGCAAGCAGGTAAATAAGTCGTGTGCAGGAGCACTTATCTCAGATGTGCTAAATTTTGCATTACGGCCAAATGCTGTGCACAACCTACACACATCAAAACATCATTTTTTCCCAGTAATTTTCCTGTGACATGCATTTTGTTTAGTGATATACAGAGATGGGATATGAAGAGCGCCTAAATCGCCTATGCCTAGCGCCGGTCCTGTCCCTTGCATCGTTTTATAGCACGGCTTTCCTTATTTTCCATTGCATCGCTAATTACCAGTGCTGTCACTAATAAGCTAATGCGAAATAACGTAGGACTTCCAAATCAACCAACCTCATAACACCACATCCTGTGATCTGACAGGATGGCTCTCCACTTGTATGAAAAAAGTCATTTAGTTTACATATTACTTTAAAAAACAGTTTCACTGGTGGTGTTAAACTGTGATGAATGTTTAAAGTGGGAATCTATCTTATAAAATTATGCTAAGTGTACCTAGGGCTTCGTGTCCGTTCATATTCATTGGCAGAGGTTTTATCCACTGGATTAAAGAAAGTGAGGAAGAGCAAGTGATTGGTAGCTAACTATTTACTATGTACTATTTTTCCCCCTTTATGTACAAGTTTCCCCCCACAGTCCAAAAACATGCAGACTTGAACAAATGGCTACTCTAAATGCCCATAGGTGTGAATGTGAGTGTGAATGGCCACCTGTCACTGTGTTAACCCTGCAATAAATTGGAGACCCGTCCATGGTGTGTCCCACCTCTTCCCCGGAGTCAGCTGGCATCGGCTCCAGGTTCCTCATGACCCACAATGGATGGGCAGTAAAGATAAGGGATGGATAGATAAATGAGTATACCTCATAAATACAAATAGGTGGCAAAATTGTTATAGCAGAGTGTTGTTCTAAAATGAGCCATGAGTGAGTCTTGGCATCGCTTGTACACATCTCTGGAACTGTATTGGATTGGTTGGTTTGTGAAGGTCTGGTTACTCTTTAATGCTTAAACATGAATGATGTGTTTACAGCTAAGAATATGGCACATCAACTGCTGCACTGGAGCTTCACCGAACCTCTTTCAACTAGTGCCTTGAATAAATGAGACACCTGTTTTGAATTTGATTCGGAAAATAAATGTACCGGTATGCGTCTCTGGCCTGACGAGTTGCCTTCTGATAAATAATTTACATAAGTGAATGTGACTGAATAAGCAGCAGCAGAGGATTTGTTACAGAAGCTGAGCTAATTCGTATTTTAAAAAAACGAGAGCTGTTGAATTACAGCCGGATTCTTATGCTTATCAACTCAGTCCAGAGTTAACTACAGTATTTTCCCAAGTGTATGAGGTTTGGTCAGCTGGAATACTCCTCTGGGTGTGCGGTCACGATGGTGTCCACTATTTGTCAGTCCCTACCATAGCATTTGATTGAACCTATTTTTATAGTTCTTAAACTAGTTTATGAGCTGAAATGCCCTGTGGATGGGGGCGGAGTCATCCTGATAGAGATCACTCATGATAGAAATAGGGTAAAGTCATAAAATAAAGGTGAACAGTGAGAAGAACTTTGTATTGATTTGCAGTGAGGTTTGAAAATTGGACCAATGCAACAGTGGTCCTGGGAATTCCTACCCCACAGGTATGGATTTTTTTAGTGTTACAGGGCTGGAAAGTGTAAACCATCGTCATCAAAATGTATTCGATTAATTATTGTTTTTCTTATAGGTATTAACCTATTTGACTGATCCTTGCAGTTGAACATTTGAATATGAGTTTTATCCAAACCTCACTATATCAGGGGTTTTTTTCTGCCGATAGACCGGTCAGGAAGAAGAAGCTCCAAAATAATACAGTAATCCCTCGTCTTTGGCGGGGGTTACGTTCCAAAACTTTCCACGAAAGACGTAAATCTTCCATACACGGACACCCCCAGAGGCTTTTCCTTTTTTTTTTTTTTAAATTTATTTATTTATTTATTTTTAAATAGTTTAAGCCCTAAATTATCCTCCCACACTCTTTCAACACATTCTAGTCACTCGCATTCTATTCACAATTAGAAACATAAAGAAAACATATAGCGAGGTGAATTTTGTGTAGAATTTATAGAGACGTCACATTTATAGCGAGTACTGTAATGTGCTGTATACAATACTAGCATAGCCTATACTTATATTTTAGGTACTGTATGTACGTATTACGCTAGCCTAGCCTACGCATTTTTCTATACTGTAATTAACAACCACTTGCTACAGACTGGATTTCTGAACGACTACAGTTGTGAAACAATAGATGGTACTGTACTGATATAAGCAGCTGAATCAAGAAACAGCTGTTTGACGAATTCTGCCATCGGAAAATCCATAAAAACAATTCACAATAGGCGAAATCCGCAAAAAAGCTTTAGATAAATTCTAAATAAAAATATGTAAATAGCCAGGGACACGAAATGTGTACGGCGATATAGCGGAGGATTACTGTATTATGCACATTTAAATAAAGAGTTTAGCAAGATATATCATTCATAAAAGGTGTTGAGGGGGTATATGAAATTTATTGTGCAGCCAAATGGGTCTTTAAACTGTATGAGAACCCTTATTCTACTGCATATCAAAGCCACTGATTTTTCCTTCAAATTATCACCCATCTTCAAGAATGACACAGAACTTAAGTTCAAATAGCGCATTTATTCATTCGGTCACCGAATGAAAATGATCCGAAATCATTTTGAATCTGGCATTTTCTTGTGCAGTGATCCAACGGTTTTAATGCACAATTTGAATTTGTTAACATATAATGCTTTATACCAGAAGAGTTCACGAGGATAAATAAAAGTTTCCAAAAACAGGACGGTCACATGGAATGTTACATCAACAAAATGACTCTTAAGAAAGGATCATATGACATAAATACAGTTACACATTATGACAAGGAGTGTGTGAACTTCTTACACATTTCCATAATACCAAGAAGAGACCAGGAAGTACCAAAAAAAGAAAAAAAAAAGGACAGGACGCTGATATGGAATATATGGAATACAGTCAGTGTTACCTATTTAACAGTGGCACTCATGAATTAAGAATACAGTACAAAATTATTTGTCTTTATGTGGAGAAATGAAACACAGGTCAGCTGCAGCGACCGCACATTTGTACCTAGTTCTGTATTGGTTTGGATTGCTGCGGTGCTGCGCCGTTTCCTGCACTCACCAGATTCAGCTCATTACCTTGATAAGTCTGATAAGCCGAATCAGGTGTGACTTAAGCTAAATATACAGAATCGGAATGGACAACACTGAGTCAGACTTTGCCACAAAAATAGCGTTCGTTTGTTACACACCATCTTTACGAACTGTAAATAAGCTGCATTTAAAGAAATACATGAAAACATCTACACTTTTAATACATCATAAAAAAGGACCATTTTAAATATTTAAATAAAAAGTACTATTCACTGCACCACAGTGATTTTACAGGAGAGTCCTTACACAGTCTTGGATGAATAATTAAGGCTTGCAGAGACATCACGCTTGCAGGACAATTAGTAGAACTTGGATAAAGTGACCACAGAGGGGGGGAGAAAAAAAAGAAAAGAAAAAAAAAAAAAAAGCACAGATACCTTCTTTCCTGCAGCTTTTGTCAACGCTGCGACACCTGCTGCCACCGATAATTGAGCAAACACCTTAAGATGAACCTGCAAGCTGAAATATGTAGAATATGAGATGCAAAGTCAATAAACTCGCCATTATCTTGCACACAGCAGACAAAGCAAAATCCAAGCCCCTAGGAACAGTCTGTGATTGTCCTTGGTGATTCTTTAAGAGGATGGAGGTGCTGGTCATGATGATAATAATCCGGAGCATACAAGGGGGGGGGGGGGGGGGTTTACGACAAACCCACTTCCTCCAATAACTTCACTCTCTGAGGACATGTCTGGAATCATCTGGTATCCGGAATGCCGTCTCTTCATCGAAGATTTGGTGTTTAGTCGCTTTTACAGTGCGAGCCTGAAGCAGCTGAAAGTGCTCCTGTGGTAAATATAAAACAAACCATGAGTCTACACAAATCTCATCCTCAACCTCATCCAGTATCAAGCAAATAAACTGAAGTCTATACTTACCAAGAAGTGAAGCTCAATCAATTACTATTCAATATCCAGTCTGACTGAAGGGTCATGCTCCACTTCACCATCTGTAAAGTGATTGGTGATAAAAACTTACACCGAGTCTGAATGGACACTGTGGGGACATTTATTTACTGACTTTCTGTTTATTACGATTCTTACATTTAAACGATTAACACAATTTGCTTGTTGAACAGTCTCATTTTAATTAAAGAATTTACATATTGCGGTGAACATGCGTGGAATAAAACAACAGGTGTTACGTTGCTTTTGGAAAATACGCAGCATGATGGTGGTGTGATGTGGCTTCAGAACCCGATTTGGCTCATTCCTCTTAAACCACAACTTGCCATCAGTTATTGACTACATTTTTAACACTGCTTTAATTATTAGAGTATAGCAGCCACTGGATACCAGACATCAGGAACACCTTAATATGCCCAACACCTCAAATGCACTATATGGCCTCAGATAAAGCTTGTGTTCCCTGATCACTCGCATGTGCTTTTTGAACATCCCACTCCACATTTAGTGCCCCTTTGGATTTATAATAAACTCCACTCTTCTGAGAAGGGTGTTCAGTGGGGTTGAGGACAGGGCTCTGAGTAGGACACTCGAGTTCTTCCACACCAACCTTGGTCAACCAGGTCTTCATAGAGTTTGCTTTATTGTGTGCTTTCAACTTTTCTTGAGGAAGAACCACATATGGACGTCATGGTCAAGTGTCCACAAACTTTGGGCCTTACAGTGTATCCCTAATATTGTGTTTATTTATTTAGTATTCTCATGAAGTAAAAGGACCACATGATGTTCAACAGAAGCAATAAAGTCTACATGTTTCTCTCTACGCGCTTTTACAAATAAAAATTAAAAAAATGAAGAAATGAGATGACTGATCAAAACACACTTGCCATGATTTATTTCTCTCCATCAACCTGCAACGCATTTTCTCTTTATTAATGAGAACAGCTACCTTAGCCAAGCACAAAACTCCATTTGTTTATCTCTGATGCTTGATTTCCTTTAGCAGAGACACAAATATGCCTAATTTTGGCCTTCCATCAAATGCAATTGATTAACCAATCACTCTGTCTCTTAAATTAGCCGGAATAGGGCAGACATCGTTCCTTCAGTTCCATTATAATATCCTTACCTGCACTGTCCTCATCTGATCCGTCTTCTCCCCATCTCTTGTCACTGGCCAGTAAGGGGTTTTGACATTCGCTCAGAGTCCGCAGAGGGAAATAGTGGCCATCACCTTGGCTGAAGACCACAAGGAACACTAGTTACATATACACGCAGCATTCTGAGAGTCATGCTATGATAATTATATAATTAATTTCAATACCCTTGAACCCATGAGATGCAATATGAAGTAATGTAGTTTACCAACCTGGTGAAGATTGGGAAAAACCAGAGCTTTTTGTCTTCCCCAAAGACCTGCAGAAAGTTCTTGCGTAAACCGACATTAAAGCCGTTCCTGTCGGGGCCATTTTGGAACACGGGTGCAGAGAAAGCCTCTGGGAAAAAAAAAATACAACAACAGTGAGAGTGTAACACATGGATGAAGCTTTTTTTGTTTCACGTTGTGTGTTGTATTATCTGTCTAGCTACATGAAATGGCCACAGGCTTGTGGATACCCAAGCATCAGACCCATTGACCCTTTTTCAAAACCCATTTCCAGAGTTAGGACCTGTGTCGACCAGATGAGGCCCTTGACCTCATTTTCAGAGCACTTCTAGTGCACTTTTCTCAAACCCTTCTTGTTGCTAGGTTACAAAAAGCATCCATCACTTCTGCATTCCTTTGTTATGAACGTCAAGTCTATTTACTTTAGAAAGGTTGGCTAAAACGGTGGAAAGAAATCACGTTGATTTTAAATATTCAACCCTTCAATATTAGATGATAAATAACTGGGTTGTCAGCGACAGCCAGGATCAGTTTCTCCTCCACCATTGTTGACCGTGTTGATATCATAAGCCTCACCCTTTCTTGATTTTGATAGAGAGAGAAGTGATATTGACGAGCTCGGCAGTGTTCTAAAAGTTGAACTATTTTCATCTGAAAGTACTCTAAGCACAGCAGGAATAAAATAAATAAATAAATAAATAAAAAGCCAACGATGCAAATTGTGAACTTCATAAAAATTTGTATAGAAAACAGACAGTGTCAGTGCAAGTAAACTCATTTGGCAGACACGAGCCCTTAGTCCCCGTTTGTTTTTATAATAACCTCCCATGTTCTGGGAAAGCTTTCCACAAGATTTCTGAATGTGACTGTGAGGATTTGCTCATTCAGCCACAAGAGTATTAGTGAGGTCATGCACTGACATCAGACATCATATTTTTCATTTTATTATATATATA
>JAQMCW010169898.1:0-11110 GCA_030068335.1 Chrysichthys cranchii
GAAGTAACGGGAAACTCAAGAGAGCCATGATATTATGTTCTTTACAAGTGTATGTAAACTTTTGACCACAACTGTATACAGTGGGGTCTCGACTTGCATAGGAAATCTGTTCCTATGGCGCGACGTAACGTGATTTTCGCCGTAAGTCGGAACTCACATACTCTATAATGTTAAAACAGGCTACTACAGCACGCGGCTCTCCAACTAGGTAACGAAAAGGTACGGCGGTGAAAGTAGCTATGCACCGTGCAAAGACCTCGTGTTGAATGGCTGACATGGCGAACGACTCGGTTATGATTGGTCCGTACGTTTGTGCTTAGGGTTTGTATGAACTCTGTCAGGTTTGGTTGAGAGGTCGATCCTGAGCGCTGCATTCATTTAAATATCAGCAAGGAGAGAATCCTGGTGCTCCGAGAGCATCTGGGCAACCGGCGCCGCCAACAACAACAATGTAATGGATCATTAAACAGTATGGATCCATCTAGCAACCGAAAAATATTCGGTAAAAAAGCGTAACAATAACTTGTACATTTTTGTAGTAGATGTCCGAAATGTACTTAAGTGCCTATGTCCGGCGAATGTAAACAAAGCTGTCTTCCTCATATATCTCCAACTAGTTCCCGCACGAAATTTGTTTTAACATGCTTTGAAATGATGGAACAAGACCTTCTTAATAAATTTATGGGAGATGACGACATAACCACGAAATGGCATAGGTGGAGGACGTCGTAAACCGAGGACCTGCTGTATAGATTAGATGACAGTCTAAACTATTTGAATCGTATGCTGGGTTGTTTTTTTCGCAGGTGTGTTTAATTTGCAGACATGAAGTCAGAAATCACACTCTGGTTTAATCCAGAAGAACCAGTCCAAGGCTGTCCGAGTGAATTGGTCTCAATTCACTCAAAGGTGGGCCAACTGCAGTGAGAACTAATCCTGAATGGGGTATATGCACTCTCATTTCCACATCCTGACTAAGCCAGCCGCTTCACTTCCGGCGCAGGCTATTTCACTGCAGATTAGCTTCGTCTATTCACGTTTTTTTACTTGGTCTCTCCAAGATTTGCCACGAATGTCCGTCAGCAACGTTAGTCGTATTCTCCAGTCACTGTGTCATACATCCATGAGTAAAAAGGAGAAAAATGTCTATTAATGCCTATTAATGTCTATTAATACCCAGACGCGCATGAGGTGCTCATAGGAAATCTACATAATACAATTACGATGTTAGCATGTTCTCTTCTAACAGTGCCTTACAGTTGTTTATTCATTAAGTAATATCATGATCAGTGGACCTCTATCTTACCTTGTGAAAAAACATATGTTCTTGTCTGAGGCTGCAAAACGGTGGATGCCAAACCACTGCTTCAAAGTGAGCTCCACCACCTGTTTCCTCAGCCGCAGAATCTCATTTCTGAGAGCCGCATTTTCCTCCAGAGCTAGGTCAACAACGGTGGGATCCAGAGCTGGAGCATTATCATGGTCTGGGGAGACTGGATGAGCTTCCTCCTCTCTGTGTGTGTTATCCTCCAAGCGAAACCCCGAATCATGGTAGTGGAGCTGAATAATTATTCCACTCAAATAAAGTTGAACCGCTTCCTTCTTTAGCAGTCATCATCTTCTGTCGCATTCTGGCTCTCGGACATCTTCTTGTTTAAAATGCCAGCTACAAACGCGGGTATGGAGACTGACTGTGAAACTCTCCCTCCGGATAGCAGCAATCCATTTCCGCCTAGTTTCCTCATTGGAGGGAAATGTGTGAAAGATAAATACTTTGTTGTACTTACTGGATGCCTGACACAAAGGCACACAACAGTGTTCAGCTATTGTGCTATCAGTTTGCTGAAATGTAAGGGTTTTCTTAAGAGACATGGTGATAGTAACGCTGAAAATACAAGCTAAACGCAGCAAACAAAAGGGGACCGGAAGTGACTGAGCTGGCTGAAATTTTACCGGAACTACGTCAGCACCCCTCTGTGCATATATCCCATCGATCAAACACTCTTTTGCAAACTGAGCTGTGAGATAGAAACTGAGCCAAAGGGCAGAGCTGTACAGGAGCACTGCAGACATGCTGTGTGTTCTGGAGATATGGATCAGTGAATCAAACAAAAAGAGAAAACAATGGCTGGAGGTGATGCACAAAATGTTTTAAACGAAGTATTTATATAATTATCAATTCTTTTATAGAGCATCACCTCCGTGTTCTTCATTCACGGGCGATTCTTCTTAAATTTGTACGTGCACCAAACTAGTAAAGTTTGTTTATTTTTCCATCGCTGACCAATGAATGAAAGACTTTCAAACACGTCGTAGAAACGTGCATAAGTTGTTTTTTTTTGCTGCTTCTTTGATTCATGTAATTACGTGCAGTGAGAAAAGAAGCCAAATACTAGACGGATCAAAAATATCAAATTTCTCTCAGATCTGGACTCGGCAGCTGGACTAGTAGGTGTAAAAGCTCCTTTAATCACATACATCAATCCATCTGAATACAAAGCAGAGTCAAAGTGGTCAACTTTCTCACACACACACACACACACACACACACACGCGCACACACACACACACACACACACACACACACACACACACACAGTGTACATACACAAAGCCTTTTTTGTGTAGCTTTTTTGTAGCTGCAATTTCACATCTAGTATTTTATGAAAAAGAGGAACGTTTATCTGTGTGTGTGTGTGTGTGTGTGTGTGTGTGTGTGTGTGTGAGTTGTGTCAGACAATTGCCCCTCCCTCTCCCTCCCTCAACTCCTTCTCTCTCTCTCATCTCCAACCCACAACACACACATACATACAAACAAAAAAAAAAGAAGAAGAGTGAAGGATGGTTGACTTTTATTGGTGCAGCCATAAAAGGACGGGATGAAAGCGGGAGCGGGCCAGAAAGAGAGACAGAAGAGAGAAAGAGGCATTCAGAGGGAGGGGCGGAGGAGTGAAGAACAAGGCCTCATCCATCAGGAGGATGGAGGAGATACATTCCTGCAGAGGACACACTCACTCAGGCGCACAATGGTGCTGGGAGGGGCAGGGAGTCGACACAAAACCTTCCTCTTTCGCTTTTTCTCTCTCTCTCTCTCTCTCTCTCTCTCTCTCTCTCATTCTGTCATCACGCTCTCTGTCTTTTTTCTCTCTGTCTATCAATACACACTCCTCTGCCAATTCACTGCTCTCTATGGCCATGACCAATGTCGGTTTCTGATGCTCAAAGCATGCACGCCAGCAATGAAACGAAGCTTTTTCTTGCCCCGAGGCATTCTCTGTTTCTCTCTCTCTCTCTCTCTCTCTCTCTCTCTCTCCCTCTCTCTCTCTTTTCATTTTGGCTTTTGTGTGTCATGTCTTGCGTTTAACATTTCAGTGAATGATGTAGAAGCTGACACAGCATTTTAATCACTGTACGCACACTTATTCTCTCTCGGTCCTGATTTTTCTGATCTCACGGTATTTGTGTATTAATGTGTTTTAATATCTTGGTATGGACAAAATGTCCCCATAAGGATAGTAATATCTGATTTTGTATGAGCATTTGGCAGCTCCCCAAAGCTGCCCTTTTTCTTTTCTTTTTTTTTTTTAAAGACAGTTTTGCTTTTGGTTAGTGAGCGTAAAACCTGGTTTAGATTTAGATGTAGTTAGCATTCATTTTAGTTAAGCATACAGTTAATAATAATAATAATAATAATAATCAGTGGAAGGTCCATATAAGGATAGTAAGACATGAGTGTGTGTGTGTTTATATCTTGGCCACACTAACTTGGCTCTGGAATTGGGCAAACTGATGTGTGTGATTAACTGACTGTTCAGCTGTGTATGTGTGTATGTGTGTGTGTGTGTGTGTGTGTGTGTGTGTGTGTGTGTGTGCAGGGAGCAGGTGATAGCTTTTTGGAGAGCACCCTTTCACACCCCTCTTATTCTGCGCTTGAACAGCGTGAAGAGGTGGGAGAGCTGAGGGGCCTCCACCCGTCTCTCCCAGGGGTTGCACCTGCCCAGCCCGTGTGTGTGTATATGTGTGTATGTGTGTGTGTTTAGAAAGAAGTAGAAATGCTGCCCTCTGACTGTTTGACCTCAGAGAGCATTACTGTAGAGGCAACACATACATACGTGCATTCGACCATTCATTCCTTCATTGCTTTATTCAGTTTCGGGGTCCTGGTATACATGAGGCAGGGGTTCACCCTGAATGGTGATGCATGTCCATCACAGTGCCCCATGCACTGCTTTAATTCTCCCCAATTTGGTCACCTGTCAGTTCTCTTCCACCAGCCGGCTCTCCCCATCATACGACAGCTACCAGCTGGGGAGAGCAAAGGCTAAATGACTTTACACATACAGGGCAATTTGTCGTTACGATTTTTACATCCGACTATATATTTCTTCGAACGACTAGCCCGTCAATAAACACTTTCAGATCAGACATGAATGTTCATACGTAGAAAAATTATTATTATTTTTTGTAACAGGCTCAAATTTTCCAAATTCCTCCAATGAATGGAGTGCATTCATCCAGACAGGGTGTAGGTTGTGGAAACGTCATCACACTGCTACAGACATGGCAGAGTCTTTCTTTCATAAAAAAAAGTGTGTGTGTGTATATATATGTTATTAAGATAATAATTATAAAGATGACATTAAAGACCATGTCAGAAAAAAAAAATGAATAGAAGAGGAGCTCAGCAGTGAAAGTGGTTGGTGTGGAGTCCCTGGTCCGTAGCCTAGGCTCCTTTATGTTTTGTTGAACACAGATAGAGTTTATGGACCATGCGAGTGTTAACTCCTGAACCAAGCAGTAGAACTCCCTGCGTTCTTACCTACTGTTCAGGAAAGGATGCACCCTGCACAAAGAGTTTTCTTTGTCTTTTTTGTAAAAGAATAAGCACCAGCTCATCGTCACTTGTCGACTCCCTAGTCACCTGATTATTTTTCTGGAATGCTCGCAGAATGGCATTGCGTTTAATGTTAGTATTACTCTTGTTTTCAATTTGCCAGTCATTTTTCTGTGCTTTTGCATCATTTTTGTCACATCGCGTGTTTCCTCTGAGATCTTCTAGATCTGTTTGGTTTGTTTCTCTGAGACAAGGCCATATTTGGTCCCTTCCACATACACAAGCTTACAGGCGCCCAGGATTGGCCGGTGTCTCTCTGATTGACAGCGTGAAGAGAGTAACGCCCTTTCCTCCCTCTCTGTTTTGCTTGCTCTGTTTGTTCCCAGCCACTAATGGCTGTCGCATTATCAGGATCCAAACTCGTAATCTCCTGACAAGAGGGTGAATGCAAACGTACATTATTTTAAGACAAATTAGAGACGTGGTTTTTTTTTTTATCCTTTATAGTGTACAATGAACTTGTAAGCAATTTAACTACTATAGAGTTATATCATCATTCATATAAAGTTGAATGAAATCCAAGCACTAAACCTTACAATTAGAATTTACAATTAATTAAAATTAAAAATAACTTTTATGGTGTGGATTTGATTAGATGTTTTAAATCTAGTTAATAAATCATTAAAATACACAGAAAGCTGATTAAATGTGATATCCAGGTGAAACAAAAACGGATTTGTTACAAGCATTTGGAAGGTTTAACTGGAAATATAAGGAGTAGAACATTTTTGTTAATGTAGAATGGATCTGATTACATTAATGATTAAATTACCTAAGAACAACTATTACTCTGTTATTAATTATTGTAACATATTCATAGCTTTCATTAAAGTTATACATTTGTTTTAAAGCCCGAGTGTCTTCCAACACCATCTAACCCTGTCTAACGCAGCTTCAATTCACACTTTTTATTTTTATTCCAGAACATTTTGAAGTCATTATTTATTTTGCGCCACTTTTCAGGAGTAAAGTATACATGATAAATGCATGACATTAAACTGGATTACCTTATGATGGTTATTAAAAGGAAAATACAAAAGTTTTGTTTTTTTTATGCATGTGTTAAGAGTCATCAGTGCACAATGGTGCATTTGTAATTGTCACTTGTGTGTGGTGTTTTTAACAGTTTCTTTCTCTCTCTGTGGTCTGTGGGGTATTTTTTTTTTTGTTTTTTTTTTTTTTGTCCTCTTGGCGTGGGAGTGGCACCAGCAGGGCGCTTGATTTGTTTATAAAAACGCAGAAGCCCTTGTGTTGTCAGACAGACTCAGTAGAAATGTGACAAGATGTTTCAGACTCGAGTTAGGTTTATTAGCACCTTCAGACAGCTGAGACATTTCAAACAGACTAGATTGTAAGTGGTGTGTTAGAAAAGTGTATATACATATCCAGCTCTGACTTGTATATAAAGCTTGGTTTTAGGGTGTGAAGTAGGGGACGGGAGGGGGGATTGGGACGCGTCCCGCCGCGTGTCGTCCGTCTCAATAGAGCTGCATCTGCAGGAAGGCTGGGAGCCTCCGTTAATGCCCAGTGACCCGTCCACAAAAACACACCCAACAAATTTTACACCCTGAGCACAGTGCCCTCAGCTGACTGACGTCACACACACACACACGCACACACACACACACACACACACACACACACACACACACACACACTAACAAAGAGAGAGTGGGAGAGCGAGTGAGAATGGTCACCCCCAGTCATTAGGACGGAGGGGGAGAGAGAGAGAAGTCAGATGCAAGATTGAATAAGGAAGAAAAAGAAAAAAAAGAAAATCAAACGCAAACTTAAACAAAAGGCCGCCCCAAAACACAAAGCGCTCCATAGAGATTTGGGAAGAAAAGGGGATATTGGGTTATGAAAATGATTCAGGCCGCTTCTCTTGCACATGCAAATGCCTCCTTTTTCTCTGAGTCGGGGGGGATTTTTTTATTCATCACCCCGTGAGTGTAGTTCTCACTGTGACAACGCGGCCTTTCTTTCTCTCCGTGCCAGTACAGTCTCTCACGCCAAACTCGGCCCACCGCACTGGTAGGATGCTAAAGGCTAATGTGGTTAGCGCTTCTTTCAGATGTACTGAATGCAAACGGACTCATTAATCTTCATTAATCGCGACCTGGATGTCAACATCAAACAGCTGGAATCCCGGTGGATAAATGATTAAATAAGCAGGAATAAATGTGTTCTGGATGAAGTGCAAACGCACAAAGTGCTTTTTTATTTCTTACTCTACTGTGTGTGTGTGTGTGTTGAGCATCAAGGAGTCAGCTTTACACTTTATGTCTGATAAAAACAGAAAGTTTTTGTTGTCCCAAACTGGACTTTCTGTGACTAAGAAAACAGGATGTACATTTATTAAAAATTTCCTGAGACAAATTAGTAAAAATGAGCTGAAAGCAAATTATTAAAAAGATTCCGCTACAACGGCAATACAAAATTCAGATTTGGTAGTGGTTCTGAAAAACCTGTTTGAGTTTCAGAGTTATTAAACAAGTGATTTGAAGAGAAAAAAAACAACCTATAGAGACTCCTGGATAATTCCTGGAATCCTGGATAATTTAGAGAATAATGCTTGGGGTGAACGAAAGAAAGAAAGACAGTCATCAACTGTAAAATAAATAAATAAATGAATGAATGAATGAATGAATGAATGCAGTTCCGAATACTATTTAAGAATATGGAGTGTATATACAGCGTATTATACATGTGAAAGATCAGGAGAGAGAAATGATGGCGAGATGGACACGCTTAAAAAAAGGGTTGTTGGTATACATATGGATTCTTCATAACTCCTAAAAATGGGTTCAGGGTGGGAACTGTTTCTGAAAAACACTCTGTCGTAGGGTTCTTCATGGAACCTCCAGGATGAACAGGGAACCCTTTAGAGTCCTAGATGAAAGCAAGGAGAGAATAATAGAGGGTTATTCTAAAAATTAAAGAACAAGTGGGGATGCATGGAAGGAAGGACAGAAATAGCAAAGGAAAAAGATGGAGGAAAGAAACAGTGCAAAGAAATTATGATAAAAACGAAAAGAAAGCCTTGAGGAATGAAATAGGGAAGAAGATAGATCCGGGGGAATAATTAAGTAGAAATAGGGGAAATTATTGTTTTTTTTATTTAAACTCTGTCTGTCGTTATTTGTGGACATAAAGCAGGTTTAAAAAACGGCAGGTTTAGTCTTTGGTCATCACTTAAATGAACTGAAAGTTGCAGCTGTTAATTGAATTAAAACTAAACAGATCAGTTTGGCGTGTCTGGCTGGGAGGAGCTCGATTTGACTGACTTTGTTCTCCTGGTTTGCATCAGGGAGTGAAATTGATTCATTAAAGCATCAGACGTCAGACAGCAGGTGCTTCAAGCCCTGTTCCCTTCATCCCTCCCTCTTCCTGTCTTGTGCTTCTCTCCTTTTTATCCCTCTCTCCACCCCTCTTGCCTGAGACTGAGATGGCGAAGATGGAGAACAGGACAATACGGATATGTAGCTAAAGATAAAGACAGAGAGTAGGACGAAAGATGAAGGAGAGGATGGAGATAACACTTGGCCAGACCAGCTCTCGGCAGGCCGTGTGTGTGTGTGTGTGTGTGTGTGTGTGTGAAAAGTTGGGGAAAATGTGCTCGCATTCTTCCACTTTTGTTGTTGGGGAGTGTGTTGGGAGTGAAAGAGGAACTGTTTGAGAATGGGTGAACAATAGCCGAGAGGAGCGACACTCTGAACAAACTTGTCAGTAGGGGTACACTGAAGAGTGCCTCGCTCTAAACACTCTGTCACATTTGTGTACAAACTGCTTGAAAGAGTTTGCTGACCTGCCCGTCTGCTTTTGGGAAAGTTCAAATGCCAAAACGGTGCCTTTTGTGTCGGAGAGAGTTCATTAAATTCATTAGTTTGACCCAGCGTTTTTGAAAGACCAAAAAGTCCACTGAATTGGAAACTAACTTCCATAGAAGGAGGACAAACCCCTTTTGAGGCCAACGTCAAAGCTTTTTATGGCGAAATGGGGAGAAAAAGGGCGACTTCTCAATCGTTTCTGTACCATAACCAATGGATTCACATCAAAAGCCAATTCAAGATGCACAATATGATATTAACCATTCTGAGGCTCATCTATCAGCCGGGTGGACTCACGGGTCCGGACGAGCTAATGAGCGCACAGGGCTTTCACTTCGGAGGTTATAAGTCAACTTCAGAGCCGTTCACTTTTGAAAATAGTGCTGGAAATTCTTTTGCTCAGATCGTAAAAGTTGCAGCTCTTGAAAAGTCATAGTGACCTTGGCCCAGATTGTGAAATGCACTCGGTCGTCACTTTTTTAAACAGAGCGCTCGGCGTTCAATGTTCTTGCATTCGTAATGCAGAATTCTGGACTTTGATTGACACAGAAGGTGTTGATGGATTTTCTGACAGTAACGCAGGTTTAACATTAATGCACTCCTTCAAATATGCCGCCAATGCTATAGTAACAGCTTGTTCGCAGGGACATGTGCAGCAGATGCTAAAAAAAAAATCTCATGCTCATACCTTGTTGTAACATAAATGTAATGTAACATTTATGGAAGGAGTCTCCAGTGCCAGCACTTTGTAACAGTCAGAGGTTTACTTTTCAGACGCTTTGAGCTTCCTTAGTAACATGACAAGCTGCGTATGAAGTCACGACATGAGACACAAAATGTTCAAACAGAGAGAATAAGCAGCTGTGCATGTCTCAGATGTTTTCATCGATATTTCCCAGAGTTCCATCTTTATGTTCCACAGCAGTCTGAATTTCTCGTATTTCTAGAAATTCATATAGACATATAAAGAAGTAAGAAAACAGACCAGATTAGCCTGTAGATCAGCGGTGTCGAACTTGTGCATAAAGGGCTGCTGTGGGTGCGGGTTTTCATTCCAGACAAGCAGGAACCACACCTGATTGTACCTGTTTAATCAGTTGAGATTGGCTTTCAGTTACTCAGGTGCGAGTTGTGCTTAGTTGGAATGAAAACCCGCACCCACAGCAGCCCTTTATGGATAGGTTCGACACCCCTGCTCTAGATGGTCTCAGTATGGACAAAAAGATAGAAGAGACATTTAATTAAATGATAATTTGCTCATTTCCGATTGGCTTCCAGAACATCTCTAACATAGACCTAGCCAAAAAAAAAAAAAGAAAAGAAACTAAACTAAATCAAACAAACAAATAAGTAATGGAAGAAGGGAAGATAAATGAAAGAACGAGCTGTGTTTATGTAATAAATGCTTATAGTTATTTATAGTTAAATATTGGAATGTATAGATACCACTAAGCAGTCCTTTCAGCATGGTGGCATTTGTTCATATTAAATAACTTGATGGATATTTGATCATGTCTGATGGATAACAGTGGTGAAAAGATTCCCGATGGTGACAGGTTGCTTCAACACCACCAGAACCCTGGATATTCTTTCATGGGTAGCTGGTCACCATCAGAAGAAAGGAAGTTCAGAAGCCATTAGGAAATTCACGTTCCATTAAACTACCGTTAGACATCACGAGATGCACATTTAAAAACAACAATATTTCATTTATATTATAAAAACAGTGCCAGTTTGAGTACTGGAAGTAGTTAAGGAGTTCTATTGGACATCCAGTATTAATTAGTTAATGACTGACGTTAGCTATCTGGCTAGCTTTTTATCCAGACACTGTAAAGATACAGCAGCAGTGGGAAGGAGACGAGTGTCAGGAACATTGCGACTTTTCCCAGAAGTCGTCATTATCAGGAATTCAACTAAGTTCTAATTACTTTTTTTTTTTACTTCGCCCCAATCGAGTCTGCCCAGACCAGTGTTTCACAGTCAGAATATAAATTCTATAGAGGGATCAGTGACAGAAACAGCACAAATGGCTGCCAATAGTACTGTCTGCTGCGGACAGTGTTTATAAATATATTTTCTTATAAACAGTGAATGCTGTGAACTTGTGTAAACACAGGAGGCGCTTGCTAACACTATCAGGAATGTCAACTTTTCTCTTGTACAGTAAACCCTTGTCTCTCGCGGGGGTTACATTCCAAAACTTTCTGCGAAAGACGAAAATCCACAATACATGGACACCACCCCTAAATGCTTTTTTTTTAATAGTTTAAGCCAGGGGTGCCCAATATGTCGATCGCGAGCTACCAGTCGATCGCGAAGGTAGTGTGAGTCGATCGCATGGCATTAAAAAAAATAATCACCTGGCAACCCGACACCTGGAGCC
>JAQMCW010169907.1:0-11109 GCA_030068335.1 Chrysichthys cranchii
TAATAAAATAAATGTGACGGCGCTACTTTGCGGATTTCACCTGTCGCAGGGGGGTGCCGGAACGTAACCCCCACGATAGACGGGGGTTCACTGTATAGGCTACGCTAGTATAGTATACAGCACATTACAGTTCTCGCTATAAACGTGACGTTTCTACGCATTCTACATGGATTTCACCTCGCTATATGCTCGCAAATGTTTTCTTTATGTATTTAATTGGGACTAGAAAGTGTTTAAAGAGTGTGGGAAGATAATTTAGTTTTTGTCGAGTAACCCCCGCCGAAGACGAGGGACCCCTGTACCAGTTCCTTGCCTGTTTACAGCGTGACGTCACTTTTAAATCTACTTCTGCATTAGTTCCTAGCGGTTTTAGCTTTAGCTCGATTAACATCTGGTTTAAAAAATGGTTTAACCATTTTTAGCCATTTTAAGCCATACTAATCACTGTTTAGAGAAAGTAATCACCAATATCCTATCAGAGTTATCGTTAATGTAAGTTGATTAGCCTGTAACTAACCCTACTCGCTAGCTAGCTTATTGCTAAACTCCTCATGGTGGTTTTTAGCAATTTAAGTAAAAAAAAGTTGCATTTTTTTGCAAAAAAAAAAAGTTGCAAAGAATGCTTAAAGATCACGATTGTAGAACCAGGCCTGTAAAAAAAAGCCACTCAGGCCTATAAGTGCAAAGGTGCGGTTAAAGTAGCTTTTTATCAGCCTGACATGCACAAACAGAAAAAAACCACGCACTTTCTTTGTAGTTGTCCCCCCACGGTGCACGTCAAATGACGTTGTTACGACTCGCAAATTTCCACTTACAACGCACCAAGGATGCAGCGTAAAGTGCGACTGAAGAAGACCCGGCTAAGAAAAGGTCAACCAGGAGTGAAGGGAGCGAACCCTCGAGAGACACAAAGAGAGAGAGGAAGACAGAGAGCAGTGTGCTACATGCACTACTGACGCTAACTGCTAGTGACAACACCTCTGACCCCGAGCGAGACACAGTGCACGTGTATATGTGTGCGCGCATGTGTGCACTGTTTGATGTCGGCCCTTTTTGTCTTATACTATGCAAAACTGTTCCAGCATATTCTCTCAAGCCACATGCTTGCTAATCCTGCCCATGAGGCCAAGCAGTGCGTGCTGTGAAGTGTGCGTTATATATCACCGAGGGATCCTCAGAGTGCTAAACTGGGTGTCTCTGTATGTGGCTGTGTGCATATGGAGGTATGGATCGTTTAGATATTTTTATACTTCTTTCCTCTGTTCACTCATCGCTAATTGGAGCCGAAAGACAAAAAGAAAAGAGAGCGGCTTTATTATTTTAAGCAAGAGCTCAGACTAATGAGGAAAGAAATGAAGTCTGTATGCTCATACCGCTGCTATAATATCATAACAGCAGACTAGCTATTTATATCCTCAGCGCTGCAAATGCTTGGACTGTTTCCCAAACTCTAGACTACTGTATGAAACAGGATCTCAGTGCACATTTGGCCTCCTTACTTCAGTCAGAGCCTGGCTCTTTAGTTAACTATTTATATATAAACTATTTATATATAAATGGCTTCATTTACACTTTGATCATAAGAATTACAAAGCACGCCAATATATACACAGACATCTCAAAAGTAAACAGATGCCATCATTTTGGAAGCATTTAGTTCTAGAAACTTCCTTCTAGCTGCTCTGCCATTGTAGCCAATTTGATGGAGGTACCTCACAGAAGTGCTCCGAGTCACTTGGAGTCGCTCTGCAACATCAGCATCCTTACAACGGGGATTTTTTTTTTCAACAATCCGCTCGACAGTCTGAAGACACCTGTCAGAGGGCCCAGGTCGACCTGAGCGGGATGCTGATTCCTTTCCTTTCTTTTGAATTGTACAATCACTCTGTTGACTGCAACAAGAGGAATCCCAAGGTTTTGTGCAATCATACGCTGGCTAAGTCCAACCTCAGACTGACCCACAGTACACCTGCTTTGGAAATCACACAACTGTTTTACTTCTGGTGTTTGCCGCATGGCTAGTTGCTATAAACCTTTAATATACTGTAATCTGAACTGAAAAATAATCTTATATTAGCAAGTTTGCCTTGCTGATGAAAGAGTTACTGGGAATAAAATTGGTTTGGGCTGACAGTAAGGCTAGGGTAACACAAATAACCACTCTGTACAACCATGGTGAGTGGAAAAGCAGGTCACAACACATCAAACCTTGAAGCAGATAAAAAAAGAAAATCAAAAAAATGGATGAGTGAATGGACGGATGGATGGATAGATGGATGCATGAATGGATGGGTGAATGGACGGATGGATCGATGGATGTGTGGATGGATGGGTGGATGGATGGATGGACAGATGGATGGGTGAATGGGTGGATGATTGGTGGATGGATGGATGGGTGAATGGAAGGATGGATGGGTGGACGGACGAATGGATGGATGGATGGGTGAATGGACAGATGGATGGATGGATGGACGGACAAATGGATGGATGGACGGATGGATGGGTGAATGGACAGATAGATGGATGGATGGGTGGATGGACGGACGGATGGATGGATAATAAACCACAAAGTCATTTTCCATAGCCTTGTTCACCCATCTTTACCAAAGGCGCCAATACTCCTAGTGCTGGCTGTATCTATCCCGGTGCACTATGATAGACAGATCAAGTTTTAGAGCTAGTATATATCAATATTATACTGAAAAGTCTCTTTATACGCGCACCAGACGCCGGTGTATAACTGACAGTCGAGGATGAGAGACGCTCTGAAGCCTCTGAAGTTCGGTTTCATCATCTCTGTTTCAGCATAAACAGAGACTGGCAGCTTGGAGGCAGGGGGAATTCAGAGCACCTGGTGTCGGGATAAAACACACCGCTCATGGACTGAAGAAGAGCTTTACAGTATCAAGATTCAGGCTTAGGCTGGATTGTCTGTGTTCACACAAAACATTTTTTCTCAACCACCAGCGTGTGTTTTACATGTAATCCTACAAGACGAGGCCACGCCGTTGCATTGTCTTTCAAATGTTTACAGTAAAATGCTAAGTGGCATTAAGTACATTTTTTAATCAGCTGCTCAATCAGGAAAACCAACATCGAAACCCACACACTGGAGTTTGGACACAAATTCACTGGGCATAACTAATAATCAGAGGTTTTTTTGGGGTTTTTGTGCCGTTCGATATAATCAGCCAGCTAGCAGCACTGTTACAGCTACAATGTTCGCGAGTCAGCTATGCTCTCTGAACAAAACAGGCTTGCGTGAACACGGCTCTGGAGCGCATGAAAGTCTGAGGTCCAAGCCAAATGTCAATGAGTCAAGCTGTTAACCTGCTCCCAGGGTTACTTCATATCATTAGAAAAACAAGCAATCCTCATTATAAGGACATTACTCTAAAAGGGCAACAGAACTGTATAATGAGCTTTTCTGTTCTGTTTGATATAACAAGTGTAAAGTGCTATGAATTCGATACCAAGGAGGACGGCGATGCTTTTTCACTCAGACGCTGCTCTGCTCAACTGCGGGTTGGCTTTCAGGACCATGGAGAGCTCTACGCTCGACATGCACAAGGAAGAAAGCCCAGTGTACACTAGGCAACTTAAGCACAGATTCTTGGGGTTCGGTAGGTTCGGCAACCAGAAACAGCCAACCAGAGCCAGAGAGGATACTGAATGTATATAATACATGAACTCATTTTATTATGTTTTTTGGGTTTTTTTTAATGGGAGACCGAGAGCAAAATATAAGCACAATAACAATACCACTGCTTCAAGAAGAAACTGGCAGGTCATACCCAAATCCGTTAGGAGCAACTCAAATAAAAACAAATGCGCAGTATTATAACAGCTATGTTTCTTTTTACTATACCTCCAGTTCTCTTTTCGGTTTTGTTGTGTAGTGTGAAAAGGGGTGGTGATTCTGAGATTCATAAAGCCGTATAGTGCGCAATAAGGTTTCAAGCTGCTCCGCCAACACTGTAACTTCACGAGCCATCTCTATAATCACATCTTTAGAAAGTATTTAGACTATTCATGAAATCCGACGCGCTCTACTTTCTGTTAACCCTTTCGGCGCGGGAGTCGGCTAAAGTCGACATGTAGGGGTTTGGTGCTACGGTCTTGCATACGCGTTGACAAAAGTCGACAAGATTAAACTGTTCATTTGTACTTGCTAGGCAGCGACACTCGAGGTAATTTTTAGTAATACAGTAAACCCCCGCAATATCGCGGTTCACCTCTCGCGGGGTCAGTGCATCGCGGATTTTCAAATTTTGATTCGCAGAATTTTTTGGTTTTTGCAGGACTCTCGAATATAAAATATAATTTTTAAAAAATGTTCATTCAAACATTAAAAGAACATTTAAATTGAAATAAAACAGTATGCACTGTATTTGATCAGCGGATGAATACACAGTGGCGGTGTACGCTACTTCCGCTTCAGCTAGTAAACAGGCTGTAAACAGGAAGTGACCTCACCGGCAGTAAGCACACATGTAGAATTTTATATGTTGTTAAAATCATGTATGTTTAAGAGTGCAGAAAATGTTTAAGAGCATAGGACGTGTTTATAAGAGTGTGGGAAAGGTTAATAAGAGAGTGGGAAGGGTTTACAAAGCCTTAAAATATATATAAAAAATAAAATTAATATAACGTCGCAACTTCGCAGGTTTCACCTTTTGCAGGGGGGGCACCGGAACGTAATCCCCGCAATAGGCGGGAGTTCACTGTATACTGTTACTGTTGTGTGTCAGAGTACCATCTGGAGTGCGTTCTTGACAAGCTATATTACGATATGCAGTAAAAATGCTGCAGAAAGGAAAGTGTGGCAAGGAGGAGGTTCTGAAATTAGTGCTGGATGATATATCTGACCTGTCTGATGATGATTTTGACCATGCGGAGATGGATAGCGAGAGTGAAACCGAAACTGCAAGGGCTTCTAGCAATCTTGAAACTGACACTGCAGGGCCGTCTACAAGGGGAAAAACTCATCAAGCTTCCACTCGTTCAGCCGCATCATATAAAGATAACACCACCTCAACAGTTTCTACTTGTGCAAAGTCAAAGCGGCGGCCAGAATTTACTCACAAAATATTCACCACTGGGCGCAAAGTAAAAAAAAAAATTTTCGGCAACGAAAAATGGTTAAAGTTATATTACTCTGGTGAGCTGCTTGCTGCATCGTAATCAGGATGATAACTGCTCACGATTTACTTGTGTTATCAATTACCTAACATCCAGAAAAATCTGTCTGCCTAATAGAGCAACACGCACAAAGTGCATGTCACCAGGTTGTATACGCTACCAGTCCACAGCCATTATCATTTATCTGTTAAGGGTTACGGGGAAGCTGGAGCCAATCCCTGGGGACTTTGTGTGAGAGGTGGGGTTCACCCTGGACAGGTCGCCAGTCTATCGCAGGGCTAACACAGAGATGAACGCCCAGTCACACAAACATTCACATCTATGAGCAATTCCAAGTAGCCATTTAACCTCAGTTGCATGTCTCTGAACTGTGGGAGGAAACTGATAAATGCATAGAGAATAACAGATAACAGATAAATGCCACACAGAAAAGGGCCCAGTCAGCTAGGAGGTTCGAACCTGGGTCCATCTTACAGGGAAGAGACATGCTAGCCTTGTCATATACATGGAAATACTCTAATAAACCCCTATAATAGTAAATAATAACCAGTAATTAGGTTTAAATTAGCGCTGTCTAAGATATGTTCAGTTATTATTGTAAACGTGTCCTGATTTAGACCAGTAAAGTGATTCCTCATTACAGCCCGACACACATAAAGCTCAAATCATCCAAAGAAAGTTTGAACATGGTCGAATATCAATCTGGCCTAAAGCATGGCCATGGCACAACAAGCTTTTCTTCTTCCTGTCACAACCAAATGTATCCTAGATTAGGCCATTACTCGGTGCTATTAAGATTTGAAACAGCCGTGTTATTTTACTGCCAGAATTTAGTGCACACGCATAATTACACAAGCACATTCAAATGCATCTTGATTTGTGATGATTAAAGTTTGCCTGTTAAATTATGCTACAAAATTGTTCCTGCCTACTTTTTTTTTCCCTACGGAAGGTTCAAACTTTTTTTAATCCTTAATTTTAATATTTATTCACTATTATATGCCACTCAACTCAGAATCCTTTCTAAAAATGTGATACAAAATGCTGTATTCAAGCTAAATCTGGCCTTCCACTGATACACGTGTACCTAATATCGAAGGAATTTGACTTCTCATAAATATGTGTGCTTTTTAACATCACTTAACGTTGCCCCGTTTCGCCTTTATGCTATTTCTGTCACCCTTTCTGTCACACTAACCTAGCAGTTAGCGGTACAAAAATGATCGACTCAGAACTGCCTCTACGGCGCCGACCATAACATCCTACACTTCCCTGAATAAACTGACATAAAACAGAAAGTTCTCTTTCCTAGCTAGCTTTGAATTGTAGATGTTTATAAGGATCACGGACTGTGTGAGAAATTTCTTGCCTTAAGGTTTTAATCCGATATTTTAAGCCAAAGCTTCTAAGCTATCCTGCTAATCACTGTTATGCTAGTTGTTAGTGTTTGATGAAGTATGAAATTGTGCAGTGGCCTTTCATTTTCACATTAAAGTAGTGGAAAGTCACCAAAATCTGGCAATGTTGCCTAAATGCAAATGTTTACAGAGTTTCTGTCCAAACAATCCATTTTAACTTGCGTACAAAAAAACAACAACAACACAAACAGGTTAGCTTGCCAGCTGGCTGCCTTGCTAACAAAACGTGCTAACAAATGAGACAGCTTAAAAGAAAGAATCTTAAAAGACAATAAAAAGAAACCTGCTCTGTTAGAGGATATTCAGAAACAGAACTAGCTAACTAGTTACACAAAATACACAGCTCATGCTAGAAATATGCGACATATGTGTTTCTATAGCTAGCCAGTATGCTACGATAAACTCAAAGAATAGGTGGGTCACTCATTTGCTCTGATATTCCTCCATGTATGAACCTGACAAGCAAGATACATTTGAGACACGCACTTTCCAGACATGAGGCAAGAGAATTCATATACAGTACAGGCAGCATATAGTACGTAAGTGAGTAACGCTGATCCGTAGTAAGAAAGTACAGAAGTAAAATCAGTTTGCTCAGGAAGAACTCTGCTTACAGATTCAACTGTGCTCACAACATCTGGTAGAATATAACACAATAGGACAGGGATCGCTTTGGAGATGCAAAATGTTGTCGATTGTGGGCATCCCTACTGTTATTTCACTCCCAAAATACGGCATGCGAAATGGCGTTAGGGGAAACGCGTGACAGCGCATTCGAGCTTTACTGAAGGTGAGAGGGCTCCAACAATCAAACAGCTGCGTAATTTGAGCTGGGAGAAGGCCCTGTAGAGCAAAATGACAAACACATCCACCCCCTCCCAACACACACACACACACACACACACACACACACACCTGTTGTTTGTACAATGAGGTCAAATCATCTGTCTCTTAAAGTACTATCAATTTTAGGTCATGTTCCTTCAGAATAAACAGTACAAAAGGGAAAAATGATGCATCATTATATTATATAAATTTGATACGATATATATATATATATATATATATATATATATATGTGTGTGTGTGTGTGTGTGTGTGTGTGTGTGTGTGTGTGTATATATATATGATTCACTGTATGGCATTGGACAGACTGTGAAAAGTATAGCAGTCCAGCTTTTCAGGTTAGTATAGCCACGCTGACTACATACCGCAGAGTCGGTTTGGTTTCCAGGAAAATGACTATTTGTTGAGTCTTTTTTATATCGCTCTGCACTCCGGGCTGTAATATCAGGACATGAAGATGGGAAAAGTGTCACTGGTTCATCTCTAGTTCTAGTTTAAAGACAGCACTCCTGAGCCAGCTTTGCTTTCCTCTGAATATCAACCCAGAAGCACATTGGCGTACAGCCCAGGACCTCCACAAGTCTGACACAGCAGCCTGCACAGCTCAAACCGGCCTCTGACTTTATCCCAGAGTCTATTTCTGAACGCTAAAGGGTGTGTCTATATCTATACGAGCACAGTGATTTTAAAAAAGAGAGAGAGAGAGATAGACAGACAGAGCACTAGGGTATACCGTACAAGGTGGTACATGGTGTACTGAATTAAACCGAATTAGGATCTTCACTTTTATAGCACATTTTCGATGTAAGTGTATGAGATACGCGGTCCTGCATGTCGACTCGTGGTCACGTTTAAAAACATTCCTTTTAACCAGAACTACTATTCAAAAGGCACCAGAGATGCTCAGTGTGCAAGAAGCAGCCTGATTTCGGAGCAGGACTCAGAAGTGTTATGTAATTACCAGGTTATTAGACTGCATCTCGGAACCAGAGACAGAATCAGAGACAGAACCAGAGACAGGCACAGAACAAGAGACAGGGACAGAACCAGACACAGAACCAGAGACAGAACCAGAACTAGAGACAGAACCAAAGACAGAACCAGAATCACAGATAGAACCAGAACCAGAACCTGAGACAGAGACAGAACCAAAGACAGAGAGACAGAACCTGACACAGAAACAGAACCAGAGACAGAACCACAGAAAGAACCAGAGACAGACCCAGAACCAGAACTAGAGACAGAACCAGAGACAGAACCAAAGACAGACAAAAAACCATAGATAGGCCCAGAACCAGAGACAGAACCAGAGGCAGAGACAGAACCAGAGAAAAAACCTAAGACAGAACCCGAACCAGAGACAGAACCAGAACCTGAGACAGAACCTGAGACAGAATCCAAACCAGAGACAGAACCACAGAAAGAACCAGAGACAGACCCAGAATCAAAGATAGACCCAGAACCAGAACTAGAGACAGAACCAGAGACGGAACCTGAGAAAGAACCTGAGACAGAGACAGAACCAAAGACAGACAAAAAACCATAGACAGGCCCAGAACCAGAGACAGAACCAGAGGCAGAGACAGAACCAGAGAAAAAACCTAAGACAGAACCCGAACCAGAGACAGAACCAGAACCTGAGACAGAACCTGAGACAGAATCCAAACCAGAGACAGAACCACAGAAAGAACCAGAGACAGACCCAGAATCAAAGATAGACCCAGAACCAGAACTAGAGACAGAACCAGAGACGGAACCTGAGAAAGAACCTGAGACAGAGACAGAACCAAAGACAGACAAAAAACCATAGACAGACCCAGAACCAGAGACAGAACAAGAGAAAAAACCTAAGACAGAACTTGAGACAGAACCCGAACCAGAGACAGAACCAGAACCAGACCCAGAGACAGAGACAGAGCGAAGGACAATAACAGGTCAGGAGGAAACGGGATCTCTGGGAGTGCATAAACTATGATTTTACCCAAAGAAGCAACCTGAAGCTCCGGATCCCCAACACACGCACTCCTGACGGACATGTCCACTGCTCGTCCTCACTCTCTAGCAGCCTGCACCCACACGAGCACACAGCACCGCTGCCTTCCGCCGAAACACACGACATGTTCACGGGAACCTGCTCGGGCTTAACAGGGAGCTGAAAAGTACCCGATACACACAACACAACACAACAGAACACAACACAACAGAACACAACAGAACAGAACAGAACAGAACAGAACACAACAGAACACAACAGAACAGAACAGAACACAACAGAACACAACAGAACAGAACACAACAGAACAGAACAGAACACAACACAACAGAACAGAACAGAACAGAACACAACACAACACAACAGAACAGAACACAACAGAACAGAACAGAACACAACAGAACAGAACAGAACAGAACAGAACAGAGCTCGGCATTCAGGCTGGTCTCCGGCGCTGCGCTCAGTAAGTGCAGGGGGAGAGACGCGCTAACACAGCGGCCACCTGTGAGGCGCTCAGCCCCGTGTTCAGGCGCACAGCGTCGGGGCCACAAACACCAAGCTGACCAGGGACAACGGGACTCATTCTACCGTAACACACACACACACACACACACACACACACACAGGTGCGCTATGAAAACGCGTCTCGCGCTAAAGCCACCTGTCCGCCCCCGAGTGGCGTCGCGTCGCGCGCAGCGAGCAGCCCGGTGACTTACGTGTAGCTCTGCGGGAAGCGGAGCGTCGCCGTTCCGGGCCAGGACACACACAGGAGCAGGACGGCGTGCACCGACAACAGCCACAAGAGCCCCGAGCACGGAGAACACATCGCCATTTTCAGTGAAACATTCAACACAGCTGGGGAGAAGACGACGGAGGAGCGGCGGAGCGTCCCGGAGATCCGAGCCGCCTTTAACTGAGTGTCGGAGTGTGAGTGCGCGTGCGTGTGTGTGCGTGCGCGCGCTGGAGCTCCGAGACACAGTGAGAGAGTCGGGCACACTGAGGTGACGAGCCTGCTGCTGTACTGGTGCTAGTGCTGAGCCTCACACACACACACACACACACACACACACACACACACTCTCTCTCTCTCTGTTATTCCTGTGTGTCAGACAGGGGGCGCGCGCAGGAGGCGGAGCTCCCAGCCCCACACTGAAGCTGTGAGTGAGTTACACTCCGAGCATTTTCACCATTTCCTTTGCAGCGTCGTCAACAGTATAGACGCGAAGTGCTGATGTTATGTGATACGATATGGGCATTGTGCCACCATTTCGAGTTCTGTTTTCCTTCCTGATATTTACGATTGATTCATCGATTCATTGATTCACTGATTCGTTTATTGATTCCATTCGTTGGGCCGTTTGGTCGCGTCTTGAGCTGCGCATGCGCAAAAGTGTGCGCCTGCAAGTAACATAAACCGTGTGAAGTGTGGCGAAGGTCAACGCGTCGTTAGGTCAAAATGATATCTGTATGAACTGTGAGCGTTCTCTCTCTCTCTCTCTCTCTCTCTCTCTATATATATATATATATATATATATATATATATATACAGTCGATCCTCTCATTAACGGACTAATTGAGGGGAGGTTGTCCGTTGACGTGAATAGTCCGATGATGTGAAGTGTTTTGGGGGAGAGTTAAAATAATGGAAATCCAAGGAAAAACACCACTAAGGTCCATAAAAGTGCTACCCAAATACTGTACACATGACAA
>JAQMCW010169965.1:0-11106 GCA_030068335.1 Chrysichthys cranchii
CAACCAGAGAAGCCCGATTTGAGTCAGGGGGCAGACTAGCCGAGAAAATTAGCATACATACGCACGTACCATTCCGTCTGAGAAGGGAGTAAGAGTCGGTCTTCATTAAAGCGCCGGTCTCTTTTAAACGCCGGGCCGTCCAAAAAAAATTTTGAATAAACGCCCGGGCTACTATTAGAAGATTTACGGTAAATCCTGTTTCTCACCTCAAGTTCGCCTTTTGTGTCTCAGTCTCCCCTTTCCCATACCTGGGCCCTTCACATTGTGTTATTGGTCCAGTTTTCAATGATGTTATAAAAGTGAGACAAACTGCATCTAAAACATTCTGTTAAACCTTAACAAAAATATTAAAACAAAACAAAACAGTAGTAAAGTAAAAAAATAACTTACCAGAAAAATAGCATACCTAAGAGTATTGCACAGCACACTAAGGGGAAATAAAAGATGTACAGTAAAATTTGTTAAATAAAGGTAAATTCTTGCTATAAGATTAGTCTTAAACAAATTTCATATTATTATTATTAGTATTATTATATATTAGTAAGCTTAATTCTAGAGATTCTTTTACTAATTTCAATCTTGAAATTATCTGTTTTATTAGCAGAAAATGTTGCTTCGATCTAGAAATAAATGCTTGATTATGAACAAAATAAGACATTTTAAAGTTTTAAATTAGGAACAAGTGTCCAAAAATTTGATATATATTTATATAGACACACATTTTTATTACTTAATGACATCTTTTCTTAAAGTAATGATGGATTGTCATTTCTTTTTATGTAGTTCTTGACATAATAGGCTGCAGGTGTTGAATAGGGCTATTTGCAGTATGCCAACACTGCCTTGACACAACACAACTGATGGTCTCCAATGGATTAAGAAAGAAAGGAATTCCATTAATTAACTTTTGACAAGGCACAGCTGTTAATGGAAAACATTCCACGTGACTACCTCATGAAGCCAGTTAAGATAATACCAAGAGTGTGCAAAGTTTTCAGCAAGGTAAACATTGGCTACTTTGAAAAATCTAAAAAAAAAAAAAATAAAAAAAAAAAAAATAATAATAACCTTATTAAATAAATATTTTTTTTTCCCAACACATAATTCCATGTGTTACTTCATAGTTTTGATGTCTTCAGTATTGTTCTACAGTAACACAAAATAAATAAAAACCTATGAATGAGTAGGTATGTCAAACCTTTTGAATTGTACTCTGTTAATACCAGTCTATTTGTAAAATAATTAAACAGGGAAAAATATTCCTCTAGTAGATAATTTTACTAGCTAATAAGGCAATTCTTTCCAAATGAGGCCTGAAATTATTTTAATCTTATGACTGAAAAAACAAAAACAAAACAACAATTAATTCCAGCATGTGTTTTGGCTAATTTTGCATCAAAGCGACAATCATGCCATGGTGTCCTCATTACCGCTGCGTGTACACAAGAAGAAGTGCTCATCCATGCATCCTTTTGTTTTTCACTCATCTCGTCATGAGCTCTGTTGCTTTGCTAACTCAGCCATAAACATATTAAATTAGAGAGAGTATATGTATGTATCTACAGTGAAAGCCCAAACTGGTAACCTGCTGTTCGCTTTAAGAAAAAAAAAAAATCTCAGACAAAAAAGACCTAATAAACAAATTTGCAAATCCAAGCAGAGCAGCTACTATTGCTAACTGCTTGAAACAAATTGCATAAAATTAGCTAGCATGCTTACTGAGTTTTATTACCATAAAATATACACTTGATGTTCACTTTAATAGCAACACCTGCTCTTTTATGCAGCTATCCAATCAGCCATTCATGTGACAATAACACAATGCATGAAATCTTTTCGATACAGGTCAAAGACCTCAGTTTATGTTCACATTAGTCATCAGATTGGGGAAAAAGTGTGATTCCTGTGACTTTAACCATTGTGTGGTTGTTGATGCCAAATGGGATGATTTGAGTATTTCTTAAACTATGTGAGTGAGTAACAGTTCTGTGGGTGGAAACACCTTGTTGAAAAGTGAGGTCATAGGTGTACAGGAGTTCCACTTAAAGTGAACAGTGAGTGTATAATTGTCAAATAACATTAGCTTTCTAGCAACCGTCACTAACTGGTAAACAAGAAAGAGCTCGAAACAGACTGTATAGTTACATCACTATATTGCTTCAAGAGAAAAAAAAATCATTTCAGAATGAAGCCTGAAATTGTCTTTTAGCAAGTTTGATAGGAAACATTACTACTAGTTTTACAGAAACTAGTTTTAAAGTACTAGAAAAGGAACTGCAATGTAAACACACACACACACACCTACCTAGCATCAGAGACACCCCACCTGAAAGACCCAGTAAGGTGGTGCGAGCCGCAGATTTGTGCAGAGGAAAACCTCTAACATGACACTGTAGTTGGAGACTTCCTCCCTCGCTTGAAAGACCTCATGAGGCGAAGCAAACCCTCTCGGGGTTTCACCTCTTCCTCCTTCTCCTCCTCCTCATCATCTTACAGGAAGTGTGAGCTGTCTGAGTTTATTTATTTATGTATGTGTTCATTTGTTCATCATTTGCTTGCTTATTTGGTTATTTGTTTGCTTATTTGATTATTTGCTCATTGCTTGCTTATCACTTGTCTGTTTCTTTTTGAAATTTAATAGACAAGTTAAATCAACAAGTGGCTGGAGTAAACCATGGTGAAAATTTTAGTGACATTGTGTCCTCTGGCATCCTGAATACTTCTGACAAAGTGTGTGAAATTTTGATAGATCTCTGTGACACCCTTAGAGTCAACAACTCACTGAGGGCATCTGATCTCCCAGATAGACTAAATGCCACTCTCAATAACTTGAATACCAAGGTTTTAAATGGTCAATCAGAGGAAATATCAATGCAAGTCAGGACTCCATCATCCAGTGTTAACACCCGCATCAAACAGACAAGCAGGCATTAAAGTCACCCCTGAAGTTTGAGCCAAATTACCAGACTTACCAAATATAAATCTGTCTGATTCTGAACAGCTCATCATAACCCATAGTGCATTTAATAATAAATAGAATAGGAGCTATTTACTGAAACTGAATTTCGCACGAATTAAGCACAAAAAAACTTCCTTTTTGGTAAATCAACTGTATAAAGTGTGTGGTTTATTCACTATAAATTCTTAAGAAAAAATGAATTTTATATTATACAAGATGTACACATGAAATAGTCTATATAAGTAAAAAATTTATATAAATACATCACAGAGTACTTTATGAGTTGTTCAGTATTCTGTGTGTAACCTCTTTACACAGTCTGTTCAAGTAGGAATGCTGTGCCTTCTTCTCACTGTCTTGTGTTTCCTTTTCCAGTGGAGAGAAATCAGACTGACAGCCTAGAACAATAGCCTAGCTGTGATCCCAGCCCCCTCCTAATGACTGTGCCTTGAATCATTCGGTCAACTGTAGCTTTATTGCCATTCAAAGGCTTATATTTGATACATTTGAACATTTCTGGCAGGTGTCATCAGTTTTGTTCCCTGAACATCTGCTAACTTAATACAGTCAGGAAAAAAATTCCAAAAGTTTGATATACTATTCAACTTGAGTCAAGTTCCCTTCAATGTAGTGAATTTTGCTCAGAATGCATAGACGGTTTTATCAGCAATCCAAGCACAGCTTTGGTGCATTCTTGGAGACAAGTCACTTACATGTCTGGCAGATATAACAAGTTTAATACCCTGAACATCTGCCAATTTGACCCTGTCTCCATTTCACAGGCAGGGAAGGAGTTTCAGGTAAAAGTTATTTACATGCTATCACTCCCGATGCCTTTACCACTTTCTGAAGTGCATACAGCTCCTTCACCAGCTTGAAAAATAAAATTCCTTCTGCTTATGGAAACATTCATACTTGTACAGAATATGTGCATTAATTGCAGCCAGATCTAAGAGGTTGTTGAACACTACTACAGGCTGTGGCAGTCGGGGCGTGGTTGAGCGCCACTTGTGGGCGGGAGAGCAAGGTCGGAGACGGGGAGTGGTGAGTGAATACACCTGGTGACGATTAGCCCTGTTTGTTTTATATACTCCACAGTGAGCGGGGTGCGAAACAGACGCCACAAAACCAGAGAAACTGAAAAGCGTTGTGTGTGTGTTTTGCCGAGCTGAAAAGCTAGAAATAAAAATTCAGTCTAATCTCTCTCTATGCATGTTGACCTCTTGTGTATCCACCATATCAGGGAATACCACAGTGGTGCTGAAGCCGGGGAGAAATACGTCGCGGTACTTATAGCATGGATGCCTCCCCCCTCGCCGGCCTAGTCCAGACACTGGCCGCCGCCTGACAGGTCCAGCACCAGGAGCTGCTCACCCTATGGCAGGATCAGGAGTGGCGCTTCCAGGTTCTGCTGGAAAACCAGGCCCAGGATCACGCCGTCCTGAAGGACCTGGTGCGGACCACCAGCGGTCCTGGTGAGACGGGAGAAGGACGTCTGAATGTCACCGTGGCGAAAATGGGCCCGCAGGATGACCCGGAGGCCTTCCTGGCCCTCTTCCTACAAACGGCGGAGCTATGCAGGTGGCCGGAGGACCAGCGAGCAGTCGGACTTCTACCCCTCCTATCGGGGGAGGCCCAGCTCGCGACCCAACAGCTACCTCCAGACAGCCGCCTGGATTACAAACAGCTGATGCGGGCCATTCTGCAGCGGGTCAGACGCACCCCGCACCAACACCGTCAGCGGTTCCAGCAGCTGTCGCTGGAGGAGGCCGAATCACCCTTTGCCTACACCAAGCAGCTGCAGGACATGTGCCAGCGCTGGCTCCTAACCAAAGACCGTAGCCCGGAAGAAGTCATGGAGCAGGTCACGCTCAAGCAGTTCGTCCAGCGCCTCCCACTGGGCATGGCGAACTGGGTTCACTCCCACCGACCGGATTCGCTCGCCCGAGCGGGGCCGCCCCTAGTGTATCCCGTCATAGTTCTTTCTCTAATGTGATTGTTCCTCACCAAGTGTCTCCTGCTCATGCCGCCAGGGCTGAGGGTGCGCCTGGGCAGGTCTGTTGGTGCTGTGGGGAACCAGGACACGGGCAGGATCAGTGTGGTGCCATGGAAGTCGGAGCAGTGGTCCAGATCCCCGACGCGCCGGCGGCCGCCCCCGATCGGGCCGGTACATACCGCATACCGGTGAGTATTTAAGGGATGGCCTAACATGCCCAGGCGGATTCCGGTTGTGAACAAACCTCCATCCATCAGGGAGTGAGTCAAGGCGTGGCAGTGGGTTCCGAACGCATGGTGAAGGTATTATGTGTACTCGGGGACGTCCACGAGTATCCGGTTGTGCCATTACAGATACATTTTAGGGGACAAAATCATAGTGTCAAGGCAGCGGTTAATTCGCGCCTTACCCACCCGCTGGTATTGGGAACTGATTGGCCGGGGTTTAATAGCTTAATAAAAGACCTGGTAGCGGGTGGATCCTGCTGGGGTAGGTCGCGGGGGAAACCCCGGCCGGTTCTCGCTGGAGAGGCGGTCTCAGGGTCGTCCGCGTCAGCTCCACGTCCCGATGACACAGAGGGGGAAGACCCCCGTGCTCCCTCCCCTCTGGGGAAGCCCTTGGAGGACTTCCCCCTGGAGCAGTTGTGTGACAACACCCTGAGACATGCCTTTGACTAAGTGAAAGTAGTTGATGGTCAACCCCTCCAGCCGGGCACCGGAACGACCTATCCATATTTCGCGATAATTAAAGAGCATTTATATCGTGTGACGCAGGACACACAGACAGGGGAACAGGTCACCAAATTATTGATTCCAAAAAGCCGCTGGGAACCTGTCTTCCAGGCGGCTCATTCTAATCCGATGGCTGGACATCTCGGTCAAAATAAAACACTAGCCCGTCTCATGGCCCGATTCTATTGGCCAGGCATTCGCGGCGATGTCCGCCGGTGGTGCGCGGTGTGTCGCGAATGCCAGCTGGCGAGTCCAGCGGCCACTCCACGGGCTCCATTACAGCCCCTCCCCCTGATGAAGATCCCCTTTGAGAGAATTGGCATGGATCTCATCAGGCCATTGGATCAGTCCACACGGGGATATCGTTTCATGCTGGTCCTGGTGGATTACGCAACACGATATCCCGAAGCAGTGCCGCTCCGCAACATCTCCACACGTAGTGTTGCGGAGGCCCTGTTTAAAATTATCTCCCACGTGGGGATCCCGAAAGAGATCCTCACTGATCAAGGCACAATGTTTGTCACGCACCCTCCGCGAACTGTACGAATTACTCGGGGTTAAATCGATTGGCACCAGCGTGTACCATCCCCAAACCGATGGGCTCGTCGAACGGTTTAACCAAACACTTAAGAATTTAATTCGCAAGTTCGTGGGGAAGATGCACGTAACTGGGATCAATGGCTCGATCCCTGTTGTTTGCAGTACGCGAAGTCCCACAAGCCTCCAAGGGGTTCTCCCCATTCGAACTTCTGTACGGGCGAAAGCCCCGCGGCGTCCTAGATGTTCTGCGTGAAAATTGGGAGGAGGGGACTTCTTCTAGCAAAAGTGAAATTCAGTATGTCTTAGACTTGCGTGCAAAGCTCCACACGCTCTCACAACTAACCTTGGAGAATTTGCAGCAAGCCCAAGAGCGGCAGGCTCGGCTGTATAACAGGGGTGCACACCTAAGGGAATTCATAATGGGAGATAATGTCCTTGTATTACTGCCCACCTCGCACTCGAAATTGCTCACCAAGTGGCAAGGACCCTTTGAGGTCACACGGCGAGTCGGAGATCTCGACTGTGAGGTGAGGTGGACGGATAGGGGTGGCGCACGTCAGATTTACCATCTCAACCTGTTAAAGCACAGGGTTGAGGAGGTACCTGTGGGGCTGGCGACAGTGGCTCCAGAGAGAGCGGAGCTGGGACCGGAGGTAAGCACCAAATCCGCTGTCCATTCCACCCAGGTCCCCTGTGGAGCCCATCTCTCGCCTTCACAGCTCACACAGGTTGCCAGGTTGCAATGAGAGTTCTCGGACGTGTTCTCGCTCCTTCCCAGCCGCACGCACCTGATAGAGCACCACGTCGAGACTCCCCCTGGCGTAGTGGTACGCACGCGTCCTTATCGCCTCCCGGAACATAAGAAAAAGGTAGTTCGGGAGGAACTTCAGGCTATGCTGGAGATGGGCGTAATAGAGGATTTGCACAGTGACTGAAGTAGCCCGGTGGTTTTGCATCCCAAACACGATAGGTGGGTCCAATTCTGTGTGGACTTTAGACGGGTTAATGCAGTGTCGAAGTTCGATGCTTATCCGATGCCACGCATTAACGAGTTGCTTGATCGGTTAGGCGCCGCTCGCTTTTACTCGACACTGGATTTAACTAAGAGATACTGGCAGATACCCTTGACACCTTTATCACGAGAAAAGACGGCCTTCTCTACTCCGTTTGGGTTACACCAATTTGTCACGCTTCCGTTCGGGTTGTTTGGGCCCCAGGGACGTTTCAGCAGCTCATGGACAGGGTTCTCCGCCCTCATGTCCCAGGAGGTGGGAGGGGAGGACCGTCCCATGCTGTACATCAGCCGTAAGCTCTCCATGAGGGAGAGTAAATACAGCACGATTGAGAAGAAATGCCTGGCCATTAAGTGGGTGGTCCTTACCCTCTGCTATTACCTAGTGGGGTGCTCGTTCACCCTCTGTTCGGACCACGCCCTGCTCCAGTGGCTCCACCGCATGAAGGATGCCAACGCGCGGATCACTCATTGGTATCTGGCACTCCAGCCGTTTACGTTTGAGGTGGTCCAAAGGCCGGGGGCACAGATGGTGGTGGCGGACTTTCTCTCCCGGGGGGGGGGTTGGCTGCAAGCCGGGCGGCTCCCCAGCCTGAGTCGGGCGGTGGGGGTATGTGGCAGTCAGGGCATGGTCGAGCGCCACCTGTGGGCGGGGGAGCGAGGTCAGAGACGGGGAGTGGTGAGTGAATACACCTGGTGATGATTAACCCTGTTTGTTTTATATACTCCACAGTGAGCAGGGCGCGAGGCAGACGCCACAGAACCAGAGAAGCTGAAAAGCATTGTGTGTGTGTTTTGCTGAGCTGAAAAGCTAGAAATAAAAATTCAGTCTAATCTCTCTCTATGCGTGTTGACCTCCTGTGTATCCACCATACCAGGGAATACCACACAGGCCAATTCCAGGTGCCTCCCTTTACTGAATATAGCTGTGTCATTTGATCCATAACATCAACAACAATTTTAGTGCTGCTATAGTAGAAAACGGTTTAAGGCAGTTTCTTTATGCCATTATCAGTTGAAACTGTCTGATGCATTAGGCTGAGAATGCATATTTTTTCGTTGTTTTTGCCTGATAAATCATTAGTGTAACTTTTCCAGCCTTCAGCACCTTAGTGGAAAATCTTTCAGACTGTGCCTGTGTACATGGGGTAATTTCTCATCTGTTTTTATTCATTCTGCCAACAATGGTGGCTTTGTTCCCCAAAAGATTGTTTGCCAGTGCCATCGAGGTGAAGAAATTGTCTGTTGTAACATTTTTTTGCATCACAAAATTGTCTGATAACCATTTACCATCCATGCACCCCCATACCATCAGAGATGCTGGCTTCTGAACTGAATGCTAATAACACGCTGGAAGGTCTCACTCCTCTTTAGTCTTGAGGACACGTCGCCCATGATTACCAACAAAAATGTCAAATTTGGACTCCTCTCACCATAGAACACTTTCTCATTTTGAAACAGTCCATTTCAAATGAGTCTTGGCCCACAGGACATAACGGGGCTTCTGGAGCATGCTCAAATATGGTTACTTTTTGGCATGATAGAGCTTTAGTTGGCATCTGCAGATGGCATGGCCAATTGTGTTTACTGACAGTGGTTTCTGGAAGTAATTAGCCCATTTAGTAATGACATTGACACAATCATGCCAATGAGTGATGCAGTGTTGTCTGAGGGCCCAAAGACCAGTCTTTTTTCATTTCATTCAAGTTTAAAGAACGTCCCAGCTTTTCTGGAATTTGGGTTGTAGTAAAGTTTACACTAACCATCGGTAGAGAGAATTCACTTGGATTCAACTCAATGCTTCACTAATGTGTAATTAGAAAGAGCTATTGTATTTGTCCAGCATTTGTCTTGAGTGCTTCAGGGTGGTTTTCTCTAGGAAAGGATTATTTTGGAATATGCTTAGTCTTGGGGCCACTATAGCAGGATAGCAACAGCCTGACCAGTCCCAGTTATCTGATGGAATAGGTGTAAGTATGTGAGCCACTGACCCATTTTAAGGTAGAAGTGGACCATAGGTGTTTGAAAGGGCATTGGAATCTGGTAGTCATATTTTTGCCAGGGCGGCACGGTGGCTGAGTGGTTAGCACTGTCACCTCACAGCGAGAAGGTCCTGGGTTTGAGCCCCGGGTTCGGCACAGGTGCCTTTCTGTGTGGCATTTGCATGTTCTCCCCATGAGGGTACTCCAGTTTCCTCCCACAGTTCAAAGACATGCACAGTGGGGATTAGGCTAATTGGCTGCTCTAAACTGCCCTTAGGTGTGAATGGTTGTCTGTCTCTGTGTGTCACCCTGCAGTGGATTGGTGACCCACCCAGGGTGTATCCCGCCTCTCGCCCAAAGTCAGCTGGGATTGGCGCCAGCTTGCCCCCACGACCCTGAACAGGATTAAGCGGCAGAAGATGAATAAAGACGGAAGATGAATATTTTTGCCATATATTGTGTAAATAGGACTATCGCCCTGACCTGTTATGTGTATGTATGTATCACATGAGGAATTTCCCAGGGTCAATTTTCTAGTGGAGTATACACATAATATGTGCATAATATGACCCCCTTTCTCCTCGTATTCTTTTGGGTAATGGGAAAGCACATTAGGTGCCCAGTGGTCAGCATGTGTCAGCCTTGGTGCAGTCATGGGGTATTTCTGAAGTTTTCTGCCAGTGGGGAGCTATGTGCAGTACCATAACTGTCATTGGGGGCACTTGGCATTGTTGGTTGCTGGCCAAGGGGTCCGTCTCATTTGTCTTTGCTATAACTGCTGAGTTGTTGCTCAAGGGAATCATAGACCAGCTTGACTATAAAGACTGACAAATCCAGCACAACGCTGGATTGATGTTAAGTTAGTGCAAGCCTCTAGTAGTAGTGCACAAGCTGCATTACCATTACATCTACTTAGGCTTGACCTTTTTCTTTCCTCATATCAGGTGGTCTGCTTCTCCATCTGGAAAACAATATCTACAGTGTTGTGTATGTCCAAACAAAATGCAAAGCGACTTAACATGGGGCCAATACTTAGTCATGCAGTCTTCACCAGATGGATCTTTACTCGTCTTGACATTTACTGGTGCTCGGAGTGCGGGCACTGCCCTGATGCACTCCTACCACCTTACCAGAGTTCTGAGGCACCTCGAAATAATGGCCCTATCCACAAAGTTTTGATTGTAGTTCTAATTATGTCGTGCTGAGTGGGGTGATGGGGTGTTATTGTGGTGTGGATCCACCTCGTACACCTTTGTTACCTTATGCTGTGCAAACGTGAGACACTGCTTGCAAAAATTTTGAGAGTACCATATTTTCCAGACTATAAGCCGCTACTTTTTTCCCATGCTTTGCACCCTGCGGCTTACATACCGATGTGGCTTTTCTATGGATTTTTCCCCAACTAACTACCATCAATAAATATACATATACTAATGTGTAAATACTAACTACATGCCCAGACCATCTAACAGTATCACTGCACAGTATGAGAAAACCAAGCTCTCTATATTGCTAGATAGTCACAATAAAATAAATGACAACCAGCTTTGGAGGCCATTTTCATTACTGTTGGGCAACAAAAGAAAAAGAGTTCTTAAGTGAACTCTATCTGGTTCAACCTCATGGAAGAACAAACTCATACACTGATCACTCATACTCTCTTGAGGTTGAACCGGCTGCATGCCCCCCCGAGTAAATGAACAGCTTGAGGACGGTGGATTCAAAAAACATTCTGCAAAACACTTCCAAATATTCCCCAAACGATACGGCACAACACTAATAACTCTAGAACAGTCTACAAGACACATGATAAACACATAACTTTAACAATAATGCAGAATATACAAATTATGCATCCTGGTGCATGATGGGAAACCCAGCCCACA
>JAQMCW010169994.1:0-11104 GCA_030068335.1 Chrysichthys cranchii
ACCCGTAGGTGTGAATGTGAGTGTGAACGGTTGTCTGTCTCTGTGTGTCACCCTGCGCTGGATTGGTGACCTGCCCAAGGTGTAACCCCGCCTCTCTCTCACCCAAAGTCACCTGGGATTGGCTCCAGCTTCCCCCCGCGACCCTGAACAGGATTAAGCGGCGGAAGATGAGTGTGTGAGTGAGAATGACACATCAGTTATTTATTTATTATTATATCTATAGTTACATTTAATGTTGTGGAACACCCACAATTTAACAAATTAGCTCTGGTTCTCACTTACATTAGAACAAGTACAAGCAATTGGTTTACCACCAGCTCTCCTGTCATGACATGTTCAACCTAGAAAACGAAAACCCCTCAGTTCTGAAGAAGATCCCATGTCCGGAAACCTAAATTTCAATTTAAAGATTGACCTCAGGACGCTATTAAGGGCCGCCACTGGAGACTCCTTTCTAAAATGCTCCATACACCTCCATTGCCATTCGATTAAAGTCGACATTATTTATACTACTTGCTTTTGAGGTTGCGAGGTGCTTAAAAAGTTCCAGACCACCCGAATGTGCTTCCCGGCTCCCCGAGGGACCTGAACAGGAAAAGCCGAGGTGAAATCACTGAAATCTGATCCAAGGAAAAAGGTCGGTTTAAATGTCAGGTCGTCTTTAAAGGCTCTTGACTCTTCCGTATATTAATAATGAGGGTTTTTTTTTTAATCAGAAATAAAACAGGTGATCCACGTGATTATGTGTCCCTCATATTGTGGAATGTGGATTCCTTTTGGTCACAGCCCAGAAAACATCAGTGTCATGGCCAGGCCCTGCTGTATATGTGTATAACCTGTCGGACTGGAACTGTTATGTGGCTGAGGACTGGAATCAGTGGAAGTCATGAAGAGCAGAGACGACAATCTGGTTGAACCTGAGTGACGAGGGCGCATGGTTTTGCTCAAAGTCTGACGATCACCTTTAGTCAGCATTCCTCGGAGGACAGTTGGAACTGGTCTGCGGGTACGGCACAGGTTTTCTTCCACGTTATATCAGACCGACAGCGCCAAAAGAGAAGTTCGTGTACTGATGGTATTGATTGGTTCCTATTACACAGAAGCTTTCGACGGATTTCTGCCTCTTGAACAAAGTTTTCTTTGAAGGTTTCAGTTTCGAGAACTGCAGAAACGCAGGCCGTGTTTCGAAAGCAGACTCATCATATATTCATCGCATGAATAAGATTTATGAAAGAAATGTAAAAATGAATGAAAACGGATCGATGCGTTAATTATTTTCTAATCTAGCGGATATTAGGTTTTATGGAAAATCTTAATATTTCTGTTTTTTTATGGTTTTATTTTGCATTTCTTTTCTTTTTTTTTTTTTTTTTTTAAATTTCTTTAGAAATGCAGAAATGAGGAATTCAAAGCCCGTCATTTAATTGCATTTTACCCAGATATTGTCTTTAGTCCCTACACACTCTGGGTCGCATTAAGGATATGCTTCGTCGATAGATTGATTATATGTGCAGTTTGTTGGATGGTAAGTCCGTAATAAAGTAATAAAAATAATAACCTTGCAGGAAAATAAAAAACAAACATTTTACGGTGCGGTGACAAACATTCTGTTGCAGAGCACTGGCACTGGAGATTCCTTCCATAAATGTTGAAGATACAGCTTTATAGAAGGTGTAAAGAACACCTGTTGAACTGAAAGCGTAACAGACTGCAGGGTGTGGTGGGAGAGTTGATTGATGAATATCATTAATAATAAATTAAACTGTTGATTGGGGCGGCACGGTGGTGTTGTGGTTAGCACCGTCACCTCACTGCAAGAAGGTCCTGGGTTCGATCCCCAGGGTCAACCTGGGGCAGGGGGTAGCTCAGGGGGTTGAGACGTTGGCCTACTGATCGGAAGGTCAAATCCAAGCACCGCCAAGCTGCCACTGCTGGGCCCTTGAGCAAGGCCCTTAACCCACAACTGCTCAGTTGTATGAATGGGATAAATTTAAGTCGCTCTGGATAAAAGCGTCTGCCAAAATGACTGTAATGTAATGTAATGTTCTCTCGTGTCCGTGTGGGTTTCCTCTGGGTATTCTGGTTTCCTCCCACAGTCCAAAGACATACACAGAGGGGATTAGGCTAATTGGCGACTCTAAATTGCCCGTAGGTGTGAATGTGAGTGTGAACAGTTGTCTGTCTCTGTGTGTTGCCCTACGCTGGATTGGTGTACCCCGCCTTGCACCCAAAGTCAGCTTTGGGATTAGCTCCAGTACCACCCCCCCCACCCCCCGACCTTGAACAGAATTATGTGGCAGAAGATGAATGAGTGAGTGAATGAGATGAACAGTTAATAACTCCTTTTAGATCTGAGATCCTGGCTGAAGGCGTACTCACTTGTTGCCCCTAGGTGGTGGTGTGTTGGTGGTTAAACTTCCTGTCACATTTGTACTGGTCTGTTTATCTTGATTGTTTGTTTTGTGGCTTATTATTTATTGTATTTTCTGTATTCTTCTGCAATGTGCTCTTTCAATGAATGTGACTTGACCTGAAGAAGTGCACTTTTCCAGTACTTGGGTGTGTTCGCTCTGTTTTGGAAACACTGCGCGTGAAAAAAAAAAAAGGCCCTCCACAAAAACAACAACAAGAACAAACCCGGACGGCGCTAGGACCGCGCACTTGGAGCGCTTCAGGGTCTGACCCCCTCCCGTTCAGGATGATCAGGAGCGATGCCGTGCGCATGCGCGGACTCTCTGGTTACTCTGTAACTACACACGCTGAAGAGGCGCACGAGCCCGAGCGTTACTCACAAAAACAAACACGCTGTGGACGCCGGACCTGCTTTAAAGGGGCCGTGAGAGGCGGACAGAGCCGGGAGACGGCAAACTAACAGGGACACACACAAACTGGGAGGAAGGACGGAGTTTGGGGAGTTTGGAGATAAAGGAAATAACTTGTGGAAGTAAGAAAAAAAAAAGAAAAGAAAGAGGAAAGGGAGACGCTCGTGCGTGCTTAATGAGCCGGACTGACTGAGGAGGAAGATGAGGAATAAAAGCGGATGTTAATTAGAAACAGCTGGGGACGGACTTTCATTAAGGGTCACCCCGGATAAAGGATGGCTTGAGAGAGAGTTTTTTCCTCAGAATTATTTATTTTTTGTTTTTATTTATTACTACTATTATTATTATTATTATAGGAAGGAAACACACGCGCGTGGACGCGCGCGCTCATGTTGGGAAGAGCGGTGGAGAAACTTTGAGGCGTCGGAAACAACTGTCAGGACCCGGGAACATCTGCCCACCTGTTTCCGCCCAGAGCCGGGTCTAATCTGGGGTTGTCTCCTGTCACCATGTCCAAAGCCGTGCAGAAAAAGACGCACTGGAGCGCGCGAGTGAGCGAGTGCGCGGTGCGGCGGGGCGCGCGCGGGGAGGTGAGCGTGCCGCTGCAGGGCGGAGCTGAGAACGGAGAGTTCGTGTACGTGGGCCGCGTGGATCCCGGCTCCATCAGCTACGAGCACGGCGCGCTGTCCGAGGGGGAGCTGCTCCTGGAGGTGGAGACGCTGCCCGTGTCCGGGTTACCGCTGTACGACGTGCACAGCGCCATCCAGAGCGCCAAAGGGCCCGTGCGCCTCAAGAGCGTCCGCCCAGGTAGGCAGCGCGTGCGGGGCAAGCCTGGCTGGGTGGGTTGTTTGTTTACCCTTGTGCATTTACTTTCAAGGAGAACTTTGTAAGAACCTTCAGGGTCTTCACAAGTTGCGTCCTGACCAACCCCAGGGCACTTGCTTTATTCCACACCTACACTCTTAATCAGAACAAGCACCCAGAATAAAGCCTAGAAACTCAGGTTTGTACAGGTAGGAGGAGGTTCGAGGTTCCAGATGGTGCCTTTGATCACGTGCACCTGAAAAAGTTTCTACTGCACTTTGTAGAACCCATAAGGGTTGGAGTGACCATTGAGGAACAACTCAGGGTTCCAAGTTGGCCACCTATATTTTACCTACCCCTAAAAAAAAAAAAAAAAAAAAAAAAGGGTTCTACCTGAAACACTTTGCAAGGAAGCCATAGAGTTCCCCCTCCTACCTACCCCTAAAATGGTTCTCCATGGAACACTTTACGTAGAACCCATATTTCCCCCTACCTACCCCTAAAAAGGTTCTACTTGGAACATTTAACGTAGAACCCATAGAGGTCCCCCTCCTATCTATGCCTAAAAAGGTTCTACTTGGAAAACTTTACAAAAAAGCCATAGAGTTCTCCCCACCTACCCCTAGAAAGGTTCTACTTGGAAGCCGTGGAGTTCCCCCCCGCGTACGCCTAAAAAGGTTCTACTTGGAACAATTTATGTAGAATCCATAGAGTTCCCCCTCCTACGTACCCCTCAAAATGATTCTACTTGGAAAACTTTACATAGAACCCATATAGTTTCTCCCAGAAACACAGCTAGACTATCCCTAAGGGTTCTAGAGCGTCCCTTTTATCACCTGCACTTAAGAGGTGGTTCTTGGAACCTTTTCAACTCTGAAAGAATTTCACAGAACTCACAATTTTCCCCCATAGAAGCTAAACGTATAAGAACACATAAAATTTGCATTTTTTTTTACGTCTTTAACTTTTATTACGTCACCTAAATGGTTTCTACTTGGAACCTGTTCAGATGAGAACATTTTAAATACAACCTGTACAGGGTCTTACAAAGTGACAGATTTAAAAAAAAAAAAAAAAAGCCCAAAGGGGTCTAGGTTTATGCCTTTTTTGACTAAGATTGTGCCTATTACAAAAATTAAGTTTGATCATCTACACCTAAATGTGTTCTTGAAACATTTCAGATGGGAACACATGCTGCATAGAACCCCCAAATAGCCTAGAATGATAATTGAATAAGCCCCAAGGGTTCATGATCTATCCCTTTATCACCCTAAAAGTCCATCAAGTGGGACAACTGAGGAAAAGTTCTAGATTTTAAAATTTTTCCAAGGGTTGGACCTACTACAAATTTAGGAAAGCATTTTGCATAGAACCCATGTGACTTCCTCTAGAGTAAAAGCTGAAGAACCCCTAACGGTTTTATCACCTAAAAGCTTGAAGCTCTTTCAGACAGGGTAACACGTTATAGAGAACTCCTCTAGACAGCCAAATGAGGACCCTCTAAGGGTTCTAGGGTTAAAACTGAAAACCTCCTTAAAACCCCTCGGAAGGTTCTAGATCTTCAGCGTCTACCGTCACTGACTTTTCTCACCTCCACCACTGGTCCCCATACCTGTGTTCCTGGAGAACCCAAATCCTTATTGTGAATTTTTTTCTTTTTCTTTTTTTTTCTCTCCTGGTTGCTCGAGCGCATACCTGATTCATCTAGTCAGCTAATTAACAGAGCCTCCAGAATTGAAGTGGATGTGTTCAGGATGGGTTCTCCAGGACCAGGGATGGGAACTCGTGATCTGCACTTCCCATGTAGGTCACTCGAAGGGCAAGGTTGTGTTTGTTTGGATTTTGAGTCACAGAACAGCTCTGTTTGTCCAAATCCCTGACTGCACCTTGAACCATCAGTTAAAGGTTCACTGAACGCTAATATAATATGAAGCGCCTTCTAGAAAGTTCTACTGTAACCTGCAGCGAGTCCTGTGAGCGCCCGAAGCAGGCCGACTCCCGGTCTCCGGCACTCAGTTTGGTGTTCAGTCACATCAGCAGGCTGCACGTCTGAGACCGAGCTGCAAATCTCAAGTTGAGGAAGCACAACGCGCGTATTGTGTCGGGTTTTTCTCGCTGATGCGTGCTGACGGCTCCCTGCAAACTTCTCCCTCGTCACATGGTTTAAGTTATGGAGCAGGCTGGAGGCTGAAGCGCCCCGCCCGCGCAGCCCCGTTTCACCACACGGCTTCAGACAATATCAGGAAACGAGCCAGTCGACTTCAAGTGCACGTTCCCAGAGCGCCACTGGCATTCCTTCTGTCTCTCTTTCTCGTTCTCTCTTTCTCTCGTCCTCTCCCTGTGCCTGTTTCTTTCCATTTCTGTCTCAGAGCCACAAATACTGGTGTTTAGTTTCAGTTTTATTCACCATGCCTGGAAATTTCGGTGCAATTGCTCCTAATTGAGAAAATATGTTTGGCAAAGGTTTGCTTCTGGTCTTATCGTCCGACGAACGTTTGTTATTGACTCGTTGGAGAAAACTCCACCCTTGAAAAAAGAAAAAAAAAAAAAAAGTGTTTAATTAGCGTGATCTCGAATTACTCGTCACGTGTTGAGCAACTCAGGTTTCCAAGCTTGTTATTTGGGGCTATATTTCTGTTGTTCATCTAAAAAGTTTGTGTTTGTTTCTGAAACATGAGGAAGAACCTCTAAGGGCAGGTTTGGCCGTTCACCCCGAAAACCGAAAGAGCCAGAGGTTCTTTTCTCGCTCGGCATCGTGGAACGTCGTTTTGATGAGAAATCGAACGCAGGAGTAATGGAGATTTTCATGCGAATGCTGGACTCTCAGTCCCAGAATGCAACGCGGCTACAAGACCCAAGTCATGCAAGGTCGAGTTGCACTTGGGACGAGGTTGGCTGCTCGCTCTGTACGCGGCGTAAAGTCCCCCTTGTTCATTTTGTTAAATTACCAGCTTTCGAGCAGTTAATATACCAACATGGGACTTGTTTAAATCCGTAGCGTTGACCCTCACGATCACTGGTTTGAGAAATGGCGCCCTTTTTTTGTCCCATTTTACACGTCAAGCATCCAGAGGTGGGAAATACTGACATTCCAACCTGCAAACATGGACATCTAAGACACCACAAGGCAGCAGCACTACGACTGAGACTCGAGTCAAGTAGCGATCTGTGAGTTACAAGGCAGCTTTGGAGGATGATGCGTGTGAGCAGAGTGTAGAGATGAGCAGCTGATCGAGCTCAACAGAAGAAGGCACTAAAGCCCTGCTGCATCGCTTTCTAGGTAGAAGTGAAAATATCACACCATTGCTGATAATGTAGGAAACGGACCAACTTATCAATGGGATATAAAAAAAAGTCGTCGGAGAATTTCATGACTTGATAAAACTTGTGTAGTTCCATAACGACTACAAGCCGAAGCATGGATTCGGTTTCTTCACATTTTATCTTTCCTGCTTGACCTGCTTTGTTGTCGTTCAACTGTATGACCGTGCAGCTCTCTGTCTCACACACACACGCCCGTACGTAAACACACACAAACACACTCGGTGCCAGCAGAGTAGGCATACTGTGACGTGACCTTGGTGGTATCTTCTGTAATCGAGGAAATAAACGTCGTCTGCATGGTCCAGCAGCGGCTGCAGTGCGGCTCACTGACGCACCTATTAATCTTTTATTGATTTTTTTTCCCATTGTGCTGACGGTTTACTTTTTAAACCCTCAGCTTAATGAAGTCGTAGTAAAGTTATAAGGATGTACTTCGTCGCTGTTGACAAACTTTCACAGAAACACCGAGTCATCAGGTCTTTATTTATTTATTTATTTATTTATTTATTTATTTATTCCAGGCAGCTGTGAGGTCACGCCAGTCACCACAGGAACGCTCTCGGTTTCGTACCGCTTGACCCTCGACCTCCTTCGCTCACCCTCTTTGTTGCAAATCTGCAGTGAGCAATTTTAGCGTTATGGACGTGACAACTCCTATTGACTTGCAAATGGTCCGGCGGCCACACGGGCTTTCAGAATCAGTCAGACGGTTTGCATGTGTGGTCATGTGACCTTTCAGGGAAAAAACCTCCAAATATTCCAAACGATCTTCATTTCCATGTCCCAGCAAAGTATCAGATTTATGACTGAAATCACAATACTTGAGATTTGACGTGTGGTGATTAGCTTATTAAATGTTGCGTCAAATAAAAAATAAAAAAAACCTTAACAGACAGAAATAATAAAAGTGCACTTAGATTTTGTATACTTGCTTACCTTTCTATACATTTTTATGTAAATTATAAAAACGTTACAGAATTAACATTTTTATATGAGTAAAATATATGTATAAATACAAATATCTCATTAGATTTAAGTGGTATACATTTAATTAAGGATTAAATAACTGAATTGATTTATATTTTATGGAAAATATGTATACAATTGAGCTGAATAGCTTTTTAAAAAATGCATAAAAATTATACAAGAAATAAAAATAATTACAAATGTGTAATAAGTGTGTAATAGTTTATAAAATATTTCATATATTATAAATCATAAATTTAGATCTTTTTATATATGTTTTTTTTTTTTAAAATAAAAACTAAGTATTTTTAATCTTTTTTTTATCTCTATTTATTTACTTTATAGAAGAATTGACTAATTACTAAATGATAAAATGCGTTCGATATGCTGACGTGGTGGAAGTGCTGGTAGTATTTGATGAATACATGGCTGATCTTTTTGAAAAGAAATCCCGTCATCACTTGGCCTCAGTGAACAATTTAAGCGAGATGCGCGGATGTCCCGGGTTTGACGCGAGCGTGAACGAGGAATCCCGAAAACGACTTCCTGTGAAAGTTCACAATTCAGGATAATTTTCGGCTGGCACAAATTCCACCCAGGATCTCTGTCTCCAAGTCTCAGTCTAAAATCCCATTAGCGCTTATCCTCTGATCCTGCTCACTCGCACAGATCCCATATCAATGCTCTTAACCTAAGCCACCTGATTGGACACGGGGTGAGTTTTTTGGATACTGGATTTGCCTCAGGGTCGGATTAGTGCGGTGATACCGGCGTCTGGAATGCACGTGGGGGGTTATTTTACCTTCCACGGTTCGTCTGTTTACTCTGGGATCATGCTAAATCCTGTTGCGTTAACGCACAGAGCAGCGGGAAATGCTATTATGGGGGGGTCGGGGGTCACGACAAGGGGTCTGAGTCATGTTAGAGTGTGGAATAATTTGCCTTATTCCACAGTGCTGTTCTGATGGCACAGAAAGCGTTGGTTATTTTCTCTAGCAGAAGAACTGACGGGAGTTGCTGCTAAATCAGGCAAATCGCTGGTTTATACCGATACACACGTTCTATTATGCTAGGATTTCTAGATCAACAACTTGGACAAAGACGATCGTGGTGATTGGTCCACGGCAAAATGAAAAACGTGCAGTTATCGATATGGTGACGTTTACTCTCAGGAAACGTTTGTTTCCTGGAAGGAGTCTCCAGTGCCAGTGCCGAGCTAAAGCTGGAGCTTTCAGTTTTCCAACATGGGCTAGCATTGAGGTTTCTTGATGACATCAGGTTTTTTGTTTTTTTTGTTTGTTTTTTTGTTTACTACTTCTGGTCTTATCAGTTTAATGAGGGTGGGAAAAAAAGAGGTTGGTGAGGAAGCAACTTTTTATAGTGGATTGAACTTGTTTCACAAACATTCCATGCAACTATAAATGGCCAAAAAATAAACTGAGTTCCTTTTATTTGCAAGTGGTTGTATAAGTGCAATAAAACACTTCAGGGCATGCTATTGTAGAGAAACTAATCAACATGGCGATTGCAACACAAACTCCAATTCGTCACGCCACGCCCGTGACGGTTGATTTATTCTCCGTATATCCTCACCACCCTGTCGTTCTATACATGTTGGGTTGAGAAATGGTCCTCGAGGGTTCTCGCATGTTGTACATCACACTGAATGAGATTTTTGTGATTTCACTGAACCAGGTTGGGAAGGAGCATCTCCAGATGCTTTTTTTTTGTTTTGTTTTTTGTTTCCCCCGCCCTTCATTTTTTATCAGATTGTTGTTGCTCAGAATCGCCACAAGCCACTTATCAAAGCTGGAATTATAACTGTAGTTAGTTTCCTTTCAGCACCTGGCTTTAATTAGTAGAGGATTGAACCCAACCTTTGTTTCCATTACAGCGGAAGAGCTGCGAGCAAGAAAACCTGCCCAGTGATTCCCTCATCTCGGTGGGATTAGCCCAGTCCATGTCATGTTTTCTCTAATTAAAAAATGACCTGTTCAAACACGATGCACTTTATGCCATCTGCTTAGTGGACAAGCTCCTAGCCTCCAACAATGTTCCAAGGCGTAATCCGATGATGACTAGCATGGATTTGAAGGTGGATGTAAGGATCATCCCAGATAAAGATATTCACAAAAATTAGACTTCTTGTAAAAAATGAAATTCTGCCTGCTTGTCTCGTTTCCTTCCAATTCAGGACATTTCGTAATGACCGTACGTCATATGAACCTTAGCGAACATTCCAGCGGTCCTTAGGCTGTTCCGTTGGTAGATTAGTTAGCCAAGTAGCTAATAGATCGCTCATGTGTGTTTAGGGTATTCTGTGTGATGAGATTTTGTTTATGCTTGGTAAGAATACAGTTAACTTTATCTTCATGTTTGTGGAAGGCTTTTAGTTCAACTTGGTGACCTGTAGGAAACATCTTGGCATCTTTCTTTTATTCCATATCATCCGTATGAACTTAAACTATCAGAAACTGGGTTGTAAATGTTTGAAAACAGTTTGAATGAACTTTAGTGATATTTGGAGTGGAAAACAATCATCCCAGCTAAGCTAACAGCTAAGTGATGCATTGTGGACGTTGATTTTACTGATATTTTAAGTGCCATGCAAAGGATAGGATTAGCTTCTTTCTCATTGGGAAATAAGTTTGGGGTTGTTTTTTTTTTTCTTCAAACCAACTCTGTGCTAATTGAGCTTACAACTAAGTATTTAAAATATGCAATAATGCTGAACAAAGCATTTAACTATCACATGAGTTTAAAAAAAGACTGAATGTTAAACTGTGACCTCAGATGTGGGAGGAAAAAAACAGAGACCGCCATGTTTTTGTTTGCCTAAGCTAGCTTGCTAAGTGTTGTGTGACGTGTATTTTCCTCTTCAAAACAGTGAGCTGTATAGGGTGCGTCATAGATTAACCCTGCTCTTGTACCATGAAAAAAGTCCTCATGACTCCATGATGAAAAACATGCTATATGAGCAGAATACCACCACTTTATTACAATATTTTGTTTTGCTTGAAATAATATGGTATGACACAATGTGTTATAAAATCCAAATAATATTGTACAACGCTTCATGTGCGAGTTTCTGCTTATTTCACACCGCTGGAGGCAAAAATGTTACTGTTGGCGTTGGTTGCACAACTAATTTGGTTTTCTTGTCACTTGATGTGGGACAAATACAGCAT
>JAQMCW010170090.1:0-11096 GCA_030068335.1 Chrysichthys cranchii
TTCCACATCATTGCATTCCGTTTTTATTTACAATTTGTACTTTGTCCCAACTTTTTTGGAATCGGGGTTGTACTATGAAATGTGTGGAGCTGTGAAAAACCAAGGTTGAACATGTCTAGCCTAGGGGAATATAAACGTCTGGCCTCAACTGTGCTTTTTTAATGAACTTTAAAACACTTTCTAAGTCACATCTGTTGGTTTTATTCTGTTTCCTTCTTTTTTCCCCCCAGTCAGTCAAAGTTACCTGATTTGCGTTTTTTGTCCCTTGATCGTGATCTGGAACGTGAGTGGTGTTTCCCGCTCCTGGGTGATCTCGAAGTTTCCATGGTGACTCTAAGTCCACGTCAAACACTGAGCTGATGCGTAGTAACGTTTTCAGGGCAGCGGCATTTGCCTAATTGGGAACAGAAACATGGGTGTGAATGCTGCTCTATGCAGTGGCCATAGCAACGTTTAAGTCTAATTTACGCTTTAGATGGAAAAAGGACTAGCATCACGTCAGCATGGTAGGATTCGAAACCTAACAGACGTGTGCTGCTGCTCTCACTGGGACCTTTGAAAAGACAACTTTTAAAGAACTCTGTGACTGCTACTGCAGTGTTTAATCCAGATTTAACACACCTAATCTCTTTAAAAAGTAAAATTGACCCAAGTCTCCTTCCGTGCAACCTAGCTGATCAGCCACAGATACTTTTAAAGATACAGATACTTTTCAACCACCCTCTCAAAAAGACCAGAACATCCCATCCTCTTCTAAGAGATCCCATATTTCATAACAGCACTCCACAGTAAGTAACTTTGCCACTGGTGGCATCGCTCCCAACTGACCTATAGATATGGAAAAGAAAATGTTACTGTGTGGGATGAGGTAACGGCAGAGTTCAATACACTGAGTGTTTAAGTTTATTTGCATTTATTTAAAAAAAAGGAGCTGAACTTGGACACAGGAGAAGAGATCTCTATCTAATTGAAGGTATTAGATCAAGCCCAGTAATGTAATCTTGTGATTTGCCTTGTAGTCGGTGCCACCGTAACACAGCTGCTGTTACAGAAAAATAATGATCACCTAGCCAATCAGACTCCAGAATTCTGCAGCGCTGTGGTATAACGTTTGATTGAAAAACAAAAGTTTATATTTATCATGAACCTTTCCACGTGGCAGGCTCCGCTCCGCTTATCTCTCTCGCTTGTCGAACGAAAGGTCAGAATTTCCTGCTCAGCACAGCTTTTTGTGGTACACATGAAAAAGCACCCACACACATTATTTCTTGCTTATTGGTTTGTTTGGCAGGACAATTGTCTAAGGCAATGGGAGTATGACAGACCCAACTTTCAGGTTAATTTATTGGTAATAATTAAATATGGGGGATTTCCACGGTTGCAAAAGAGATAAATGCTGTCCTATTTCCAGCCGTCTTTATTTTAATCATGAGTTTTTCTTCCCTTTCTGAGAACTTCATCTCCACCCACATAGCGACAGGATACAACATGACGTTCCACGCGTAATGACTCCATGGGTTACTAATCTGGAAAAAGAGACACGGATTCCTCCAAAGAGAAACACTGATTTCTACTACTACTCCTCCTTTCGGCTGTTCCCCTCAGGGGCCACCACAGAGAGTCATGGGTCTCCATCTAATTCTATTCTCTGCGAAGGGAAACACTGACCTCAGCGTGGAGTATTTCACGGTGCGTCGACACCAACAGTTTGAGGAGTTGACAGGTGTTCACATACTTTTGGCCACACAATGTGTATTGAAATATTTCGACGTGCTTAGCGGAGTCACGGCGGATACTCAGATCAGTTAGCCAGACATCTACGAGAGGATGAGCACGGTGGCACTGACTGCGGTACCAACACGAAAGATGAAACCCTTAATTATAGGAAAGACACGAAACCTTATCGGTTTGACCGACAGGTTGAGTTGCATTATGGGTAATGTGGGCAATAAATAAATAAATAAATAAAAACAGAAACATAGATCTGGAAGATCCAGACCACCTTATAATAGGAAAAATATCTCCATACACTAAAAAGATGATACAGACTCATTGAACACAAAAGCAGGTAGTTTTTGTTGTTGTTTTTGATCAAGTCATCAGACTTCCTTAGCGCACAGAGATGCGTCATGCGTTACGTCACGCGCTGGGAAATCCTACGTTATCCTGTTGTTGTTGTTTTACATAAATAAGAATTCATCTACTAACATTTGCTTCACCTGGCGATCTGCACAGATAAGCTCGTGACTGCGCAGGCTGGGAGCTGAACTGCACACCAGCAGCACTTTCAGGGTCTCTGACCAACGCTAGTTGGGGCGGTGACGTCATCAGTGCTGTTTGTCGCTCGTGTTAGCCGGCTAACGGGGCTAGTCATGCTAATCGCTCGGCGTTGAACGGCAACATCTCAGCGTCAAACCGCAGGAGAAATATATCCGCACTATTTTAAAGCCGCTCGGAAAATTTCCGCCCCACACTGAGGCGCACTGTTTGTACTGGACATCGCGCTCGCGCATCGGGCTGAGTTCGTGCAGTGAGCTCGCGCGGCCTACCCGTCCACAAGCTCCCTCTCCCTCTGGTCGCCATCACCCGGATATGTGAACCAAGGAGCACGAACTGGGCCTGTGATATTAACATTTTAGACACAGTTTCCCTCAAACACTGTTAATAAACCATTCCCACGTACTCACCGCCTCTCAAAAATAAGAAAGGTGTTTTATTTTGATCTGTTTTCTGCCTTGCGGACTCGACTTCCCGAACAACAGGACCGTAACCAACACAATTCACCGTGACCCGGAAGTGCTTCCTCTGATTTCCTTTCCTTCGAGTATATTGTGCAGCAAATACAAGTCTGTGAGCATAGCTTTTTAACTTTTAACGTTCTCATGTAAAAATATGAGAAAAATATTTTATATATAGACCGATCATTAAAGAGTTCTCACGTAGTGCGCAAGAAATGTTGCCACACGTTTAAAGAATCAGGGCAAACCCTGCATTTATTACTGCTACTGCTACTACTACTACTACTATAATAACAAAACCATGCTTTTCAGCCTTTTTTATCAAGTATATTTTTTTAAATAAATTTCTGGTAATGTGTTACAAAATGTCACACTCTTATAATACTTTGACGTGACACACTTTTGTAACTTTTGACATTTCCCTCATTTATTCATCTTCAGTATCCAGTTTAATCTTGTCAGGCTTTCAGGGAATCCAGAGGCATGTCTCAGAAACCCTGGCTGTGAGGAGGAAAATGAGGATGACCCTGAGAACCCAGAGGAGAGCTGCACAAAATGGGCAATGCATAAATTTAAGATTTAAGATATTCGGCAATGAAAGCCAAAGCTGGGGAGCCTATGTGGTTTCGTTTTAATTAACTGCTTGTGAATTAGAGGTCCATTTGTCCAACTGAATGCTGAACTCCACAGTTAGAGGCTCCATCTTGGAAGGGTTGCTTTCATCTGCCAAGGCCTCTGTCACGGTCTCCATGCCTCCTTTTTCTTTTCCTATTAAAAAAACACAAGGGAATTTCTCCTAAATCTAAAGAACACCTGAATGGCATGAGATTACTCTATTTTGATTCTGAAGGACAAGAAGTGACATTGTTTTGGCAAACCTAAAGGTTTCACTACGAGGTGAACATTTTAAAAAGTTGCTTTTTTAATTTACTTGCAATAAAAACAAAATATCTAAATTTTTTACTGTCTTTATGCCTTAAATCGTGTTAAACACCAGGGAGTATAATGTAAGGAGAATTGGCATGATTCCATGAAAGCATCGTGGACTAAATCAGGATTATGTTGCCTAAAACTGTCAGGAGTGTAACACTTGTGTGTAACAGTACAATGGGATGCATGTTTTCTAGTGATTAGATAGAGATACTTTATTTTTCCTGAAGGAAAATTACTGAAAGGAACTCAGACTCGCTTTAGTCATTTTAGGGGAATCAAGCTACAGGAATTGTATTCAGGCTGTGGCAGTGTCTTAGCTTCTATACTTTCTATCTTTTCAGTGATGCATGGTAGTCAGCAAGCTTTTTCCTGCTGCATGATTTTACAAACCCCATATATTGTCATGTCAGGCATGTAACATTTTCAGCAAACTGAAAGAACTGAAACTGTATACAAATGTGCCATATTTTTTTAGCTGCTTGGAAAACATCCATTTTAATATTTTTTCATGTTCCTGGAAGTCTTCTCTATGCAATCATGCACAAATACTACTAAATGGTATAATTTTTTTAAAGCCCTGTGTCACATTATGAAGCCATTTTTAAAAATTTCACTCAAGTCTATCATATCATTCACTCACTCACTCACTTTCTGTGCTTAATCCTGTTCAGGGTCGCAGGCGGAAGCTGGAGCCAAGCCCAGCTGACTTCGGGCAAGAAGCAGGGTACACCCTGGGCAGGTTGCCCATCCACCCCAGGGCGATTTAGAGTAGCCAATTAGCCTAATCCCCTCTGTGCATGTCTTTGGACTGTGGGAGGAAACCGGAGTACCCAGAGGAAACCCACATGGACACGGGGAGAACATGCAAACTACATAGAAAGGCACGCAAGTCGACCCCGGGGATCAAACCCAGAACCTTCTTGTTGTGAGGTGACAGTGCTAACCACCACACCACCCCTGCCATATCATAGATTTATTTTTTTTACCTATAAGCACATATATAAATTAATTTTAGTTGCCCTTAATAAGTCCCAGAACAGTTTTTCCTAAAATAAGGAGTTATTTGTGATAAATAAAAGGGCTTGGTTGATGAGGTGATTGACAGTGTCAGGCTGTGACAGTTGAACACTGTTCTGTAGCAAAGCCATACCTTGTTCTGCTGTAAACTGTTGTAACAGACCCTCAGAGGGGATGGCCTTTGTTGCTTATTTCAGTATGTTGTGCATTTTGATATCTAAGCTAGGTTATGGCACTAATATTATAACTAGGAAATTAACACAAGTGAACAAAGTGATGACACATTCCCACATAACCCTAGCTACACTGCATAATATTTTATTGATTGTATGACCTTAGAGAACATGTGAAATATTTTGGTATGGTTTGAACTGCACCGAAAGAATGACCAGAGGATACAAGAGCATTTCTTCAGTTGGGTAGAACTAGACGAAAATCATGAAGAACAGCTTTATTTTTCCAAAAGAAATTGTGTTGAGTGTAAATGTTGACTGCTGTTTAGATTTCCATTGGTGTCTCCATTAGCTACCTATACTTACGTTATGCCAGCTAACTAGCAACTGGTAGCTCAGTCAGTCATGACCTAAAGCTTACAAGTCTTTTCCCGACAATGATAAAATCTATATAGCTGCAAAAATTATGCAACTAGCATTTAGCATTTTACATATCAATTAATAATTGATAACACATAATACATAATATTTTTTTTGTATTTACCAAATTGATTTAGCTAAAGTGTCATTTAAAGTTTAGGTAATTCATTTAAGATTCACTTTAGGTCTTTTATTGTGCATGTGCATGTACTGTGACCATTACTACATTGGTGGGCAAGAGGTGGGTCCACTGCCCATATGGCTGTAACTACTGCACTTGCTTCAGCTTCAAAGTCTCTCCTGTGCAGACACTGGCTTTTTTTTGTTGTTGCAAGATTGCGTTTGCCATTTTGACCCCAAAAATGTCTTCAAAATGCACAATGGGAGTGAATGGTGCAATGATTTCCATTCATATATGCAATCATTGGTCACTGGAGTTATCCACTTATGTCTAGGGTAATAAATAAATTACTACTGCTAGTGGTGTTGCACTCGAGATCAGATATCTGACTCAAAGCAGCTATAGTTAAAAAACATCTTCCCTTTACACAATACATAAGGAGGGGGTTTTCCCCAGTAATTAGGTCAGGAAATCTTTCCAGGAAACAAAATTGAGTGCACCGTTTGTCAAAGTGTATTACTAAAAGTCAAATAATAAAACGAGATCTTTTGAAAATATTCCGAAAAGTATTGGGATTCTGGTGGACTAATTAAATCGCACTAGGACCAAAATACTTAATTATTTCATTATCATATAGTCATCACCTTTTATAGAAGTTGGCTTTAATATCTTGTTTTCTTCTTTAGGCTTCTTGCTTTTCTCCTGTGGAAGACAATGTCATTATGAAAGTTATGTCTTTAAGATATGTCATATATCAGCATATGTTGATGACATTCTGATCTATTCACCCACCTGTGAGGCCTATATCAAACATGCCAAAGAGGTGTTAGCCAAACTCAGAGAAAAGCAGTTGTACGTGAAAAGAGAAAAGTGTGAATCAAAAAGTAAGAGCAGTACTAGAAAGGCCATTACCCAAGTTTGTCAAGGAGCATAATGGAAATTAACACCAGCAGGGAAAAATTATGATGTGGGATATTGGGAGCTCTTGGCTCTGTTGGCATTGGAAGAGTGGTGACACTGCCTGGAAGGAGCCACACACTCCTTCTTGGAACTCACAGACCACAAGAACTTAGAGTATCTGCAAACCACTACGAGACTTAGCCCATGACAAGCCCTGTTCTTCATCTGATTTCATTTCATACTGTCTTTTACCATCCCAGATCTAAAAACACTAAAGTGGATGTGTTAGGGGCAGGTGGTAGCACAGGGGGTTAAGTTGTTGGCCTACTGATCGGAAGGTTGGGAGTTCAAATCCAAGCACTGCCAAGCTGCCACTGCTGGATCCTTGAGCAAGGCCCTTAACCCTCAACTGCTCAGTTGTGTAAATGAAATAAATGTAAGTCGCTCTGGATAAGAGTGTCTGCCGAATGACAATAATGTAATGTAATGTTATCATGTATGTACCCAGATGAGGACACTCCTCAAGACGCCAACACCATCCTGCCACCCTCCTGCTATATAAAATTTTCTTGGACCATGATTGTGAACTGGCTAACATTCCCCATATCATGTTCTTTTGTCGTGCTCCCGGGGTGCATATATGGACACGTCACCTGGACGCACACTGCACCTGCCACAGGGCATCCAGGCACATGCAGAACACTTGAGGTTCTCATCGAGAATTATTAGTGGCTGAGCATGCACACAAATGTCAAAGATGATATCACCTCCTGTGCTATGTGTGAGAAATCAAAAGTTCCTTGCACTTTCCCCTCTTGGAAGCTCATGCCACTGCCAACTCCCCAGCAACCATGGCCACATTTCACTATGGATTTTGTCACAGACATCCCTAAATCCAACAGGCACACAGTCATCTTGGTCTGTGATGGTCCCTGGATAGGGACAGTGTAGACAGACTCTCTCAAACACTGGGATACACGGGACAGGGATTTATTGTCACTTTTCAGCTCAACAGACAACATATAACATAAAGCACATGTAGACACCAACAGCATTTCTGCTCCTTGGGCGTCTCCCATCGCCGCTCACTGCAAGGTATAAAAACACACAGGTTAATTACCGCCAGGTGTTGCCACTTGCCACTTACCTCCCCGATTCCACTCCCCCGCCACTAGATGGCGCTCAGCCACGCCCGCGCCGCCACATACCCCCACCGCCCGACTCAGGCTGGGGAGCCATCTGGCCTGTGACTGACTCCCCCCGCCTGTCGGGAGAGGAAATCAGCCACAGCCATTTGTGCACCTGGCCTGTGGATCACCTTGAACTTGAAGGGCTGAAACACCAAGTACCAACGGGTGATCCGCGCATTGGTATCCTTCATTTGGTGGAGCCACTGGAGCAGGGTGTGGTCCAAACAGAGGGTGAACTGGCGTCCCAGGAGGTAATAATGGAGGGTCAGAACTGCCCACTTGATCGCCAAGCACACCTTCTCAATCGTGCTGTACTTGCTCTCCCAGAGGGAGAGCTTTCTGCTGACGTACAGCACAGGGCATTCCTCCCCTCCGACCTCCTGGGACAGCACGGCCCCCAGCCCTCTGTGAGATGCGTCCGTCTGTAACAGAAATGGGAGAGAGAAATCAGGCGAATGTAAAAGAGGCCCACCACACAGTTCTGCTTTCAACTGGGTGAAAGCCTGTTGGCACCGCTCTGTCCACTGGATCGGATCTGGGGCTCCCTTTGTAGTGAGATCAGTCAAGGGGCTTGCAAGGGCTGAAAAATCAGGTACAAACCTGCGATAGTATCCTGCAAGCCCCAAAAACTGTCGCACCCCCTTTTTGGTCTTAGGCCTCAGGCAGGCTGCAATAGGTGCCGTCTTCTCAATTTGCGGACACACCTGCCCGTGACCCAAATGGAACCCCAGATACCTTACCTCCACCTGTCCAATCGCACACTTCCATGGGTTAGCCATGAGCCCCGCTCACCGCAGCGACTCGAAGACCGCCCTCAGATGCTGCAGGTGCTGCAGGTGGCACGAGCAGTCATTTCTATAGATGATAACGTCATCTAAATAGGCCATGGTGTACGCATCGTGAGGACGGAGGATCTTATCCATGAGCTGCTGAAATGTCGCTGGAGCCCCGGATAAGCCAAACAGCATTGTAACAAATTGGTATCCCAATTACGCACATCCTCTGTGACGAATTTACGAATTAGGTTTTTGAGTGTTTGATTAAACCTTTCGACCAGACCATCGATTTGTGGGTGATAAACACTGGTGCGAATAGATTTAATCCCCAGTAACTCGTAAAGTTTGCAAAGTGTTCGTGACATGAACAAGGTGCCTTGGTCAGTCAGGATCTCTTTTGGGATACCGACCCGGGAGATAACTTTAAACAGTGCCTCGGCAACACCGGTTGCATAATCCACCAGGATTAATATAAATTAGTATCTGTGTGCTGACCTATCTAATGGCCCAACGAGATCCATCCAAATTCTTTTGAAGGGAATCTCGATTAGAGGAAGTGGCCTCAAAGGGGCCTTCGGTACGGCCACTGAACTCGTCAGCTGGCATTCATGGCACGCCGCGCACCACCAGCAGACATCGTCTCGCGACTGCTCCAAGGGGAAATCCCCGAGGGGAATCCCCAGAGGGGGAGGAGCTGGTGGCTCATCTCCCTCCATGTCCCGGGGATGCGGAGCAGTCAGGCCGGCCCTGAAACCGCCTCTCCAGCACACATGAGGCGCAGCTTCCCTCGACCCTCTTCTAAACAGGACCCACCCACCATAAGGGTCTTTAATAAGCATCTGAACCCCGGCCAATCCGTCCCCAAGACTAGCGGGTGGGTGAGGCATGGGCTAACTGCCGCCTGGACTCTATGCTTCTGGCCACGAAAGCAAATTTTCACCGGTACCAGTGGGTACTTGTGGACATCCCTGTGCGCACACATAACTTTAACCTGCTGTTTGTTTCCCGATGCCCCGGTTTGCACCATGCTTTGGCAGATTGAGGTCTGCACACAGCCCGAATCGACCAAAGCATGACATGTACCCCCTTGGATACTCACAGATATGCAGTATTTTCCGGCTCGATCGGGGGCGGCCACTGGCGCGTCGGGGATCCGGACCACCACCGCAATCTCCCTCGCTCCGCATTGCCCCCGGAGGTGTCCTGTCTTCCCGCAACGCCAGCGAACCGGCCCAGGTGTACCCTTGGCCCTGTTGGCGGATGTGGTCAGCACCTGGGGGGGAGAAGACACAGACACAGACGTGGACACAGGGGATAACACACGAGGGGGGAGCCCACGAGTTCGCCTGGCCGGCCGAGGGGGACTCGCTCACCGCCTTCGTGGGGCCGGGACAGGCACAGAAACCGAAGGGGAGGGGGAAGAAGAGGAAGAGGAAGGGAGCGTGAGAGAGAGATGGAGGGAGAGATGAGGTGGGTATGCAGTCACCCGCTCCAGGACTCGCCTCCAGGTGTTCCTCCGCCAGCTCCACCTCACGCTTCGCCGTCATTGGGCAATGGTACCAGACCCAGTCCGCCATTCTCTCCTGGAGCCGCGTGGCGAACTTCTCGAGTGTGACGAGGTTGACGCTCGCCTCCAGGTCGTGCTCCTCAGCCAGGAGCCACCGCCGGCAGTCATCCCACAGGTGCTGCGCCAAGGTGAAGTTGAAGAATGGCTCGCGTCAGCTGCTCAAAGTCGAGCCGGTCGGCCGGTGGGAGCTGCTGGGGCGGCGATCAGCACCTTGCCCGACAGGAGCGCCAGCAAGCGCAGCGCGCGTTGCAACTCCAGCCACCTCCATATGTCAGCCGCCTAGGAAAAAAGGGTGAGGAAAGCCTCCGGGTCATCGGCCGGCCCCATCTTAGACAGGGTGAACTTGGGGCCAGCAACCGGTGTTTCCCGGGCCGTAGTCACCACCACAACCAGCGCCCGGACTGCCGCGCGGCCCTTCTGCTGCTCCTGCACAATCGCTAAGAAGCGTCGCTCCTGCTTGGTCCGGAGGGTGAGCAGCTCTTCACGCTGGGTCTGGCTGGCAGCCGTGAGCACGCGGATCAGATCGGCGACTGGGGAGGTCTTCATGGTGGTGAGTGTTGTCCCTCTCTCTGTTTCCTGGGTTTCAGCACCACTGTGAGGGCAGACTCTCCCAGACACTGGGATACACGGGACAGGGATTTATTGTCGCATTTCAGCTTAACAGACAACATATAACATAAAGCACATGTAGACACCAACAGCATTTCTGCTCCTTGGGCGGCTCACTACAAGGTATAAACACACACCGGTTAATTACCGCCAGGTGTTGCCACTTGTCACTTACCTCCCCGATTTCACTCCCCCGCCACTAGGCGGCGCTCGGCCATGCCCGCACCACCACATGGTCATTCTAGACAGATTCTCAAAAACCATAAGGCTGGTTACCCTTCCAGCCCTACACACTGCTTTCAAGATAGCCAAATTACCTGATTAACAATGTGTTCAGATTTTTTGGCATTCATGAAGACATAGTCAGCGATCGCAAGCCACAGTTTCATCTAAAATATGGAACAGTTTCATGGAAAAGCTGAGAATCACAGTGAGTCTTACCTAGGGGTATCACCCTCAATCAAATACAGTGGGGCAAAAAAGTATTTAATCAGCCACCAATTGTGCAAGTTCCCCCACTTAAAAAGATGAGAGAGTCCTGTAATTTTCATCATAGGTATACCTCAACTATGAATCAGAAAATCACATTGTCTGATTTTTAAAGAATTTATTTGCAAATTATGGTGGAAAATAAGTATTTGGTCACCTACAA
>JAQMCW010170123.1:0-11094 GCA_030068335.1 Chrysichthys cranchii
AATTGGCCGTAGGTGTGAATGTGAGTGTGAATGGTTGTCTGTCTCTATGTGTTGCCCTGCGGTGGATTGGTGACCTGCCCAGGGTGTATCCCGCCTCTCACTCAATGTCAGATGGGATTGGCGCCAGCTTCCCCCCACGACCCTGAACAGGATTAAGTGGCAGAAGACGAATAACAAATAAAACAGTATGCACTGTATTTCATCAGTAGATGAAAAGTGAAAGTGACTGTGTAAGCCGCTTCAGCTCGTAAACAGGAAGTGACTTCACCGGCAGTAAGTACACATAGAGAATTTTATATGTTGTTAAAATTACGTATGTTTAAGAGTGTAGAAAGTGTTATTACGTAATAAAGGATTGAAATATTTCACTCTATGTGTAAATATTGCACTTTTTCACGATATTCTAATTTTTTGGGATGTACCTGTAGTATCCACAGAGACTGATACAGTTTCGAATCCTGATACAGAGCCCACTAAGTTCACAGAGTCTGCTACAGCCACAGAGTCTACTACAGTTTCAATGTCAATGCCTACTGCGGTCTCAGACCAAGCCCCAGCTCTTGCCCCAGTACCTGCTCCAGCTCCGGTATACAAGCAATTATCAGTTATATATATTATCAGTTCTAGCTTTCAAAAGTATGCTTCACTTATGGAGTCCAATCCACAGCCAGTCTTCACAGTCTCTGAGGGAAAAAAGTTTGTTTCTTCTGATGCAGAGTATGACTATCTCCCCATCACTGTTATGTTGCCTGAATTTGCTCACAGTCCAGTCACTGAGTCCAATCCATTCTCCATAGCCTCAGAGCTGCTTTTAACCTAAAAGTTTATTCCAGTTAATGAGCTTGTTTCATCTGACCCAGAATCAGAGCCTTCTCATTTTCCAGTCACAAGGCCCAGCCTCAATCCAGGGTCTCCTGTCTCAGAGTTCACTGCAAGTGATGAGTTATCAGACACTAAGCATCTCACCCGAATTCCTATTCCAGTCACAGTCAAAGAACCAGAGCCTGTTTCTGTTACAGTCAGAGTCACAGAGCGAGAGCCTGTTCCTCTTCCAGTTACAGTCACAGAGCAAGAGTCTGTTCCTGTCTGAGATCCAAATCCTGTTGCATGACTGGCTCCTGATCCAGTTCCAGTCACTCGTCCAGCTCCTGAACTAGGTCCAGTCACATGGCTGGCTGCTGTTCCTGTCTCTGTTCCTATTTCTGTTCCAGGTCCTGTTATAGAGTTTGTTCAAGTTCCTGTTGAGGGGATCGTGCCGGCTCCACTTCCTGATGAGAACATTGTTCTGGATCAAGGTACTGTCACAGAGCTCACTCCAGATCCAGTACCTGTTCTTCTTCCTGTCAAGAAGACCACTCCTCTTCCCTTTCCAGTATCTGTCATGGAGACCGCACCTGTTCCAGTCTTTGATCCTGTGTCTGTTCCAGGTCGTATTATGGAGTTCACTCCAGCTGCTGTTGAGGAGACCACTCCAGCTCCAGTTCCTGTCATGGAGACTGCTGCAGACCCAGTCCCTGTCCCTACCTTAGCAGCCATTCCAGTCCCTGTTCTGGTCATGCAGCCTGTTCCAACTCACACGGTGACATGGATTTTTTCCTTATACCAATCCTGGTGTTTATCCCTGTTCCTGTGCTCATTTCCATCCCTGTGCTGTATTCTCTGCCTGGCTTCCTGCCCATGCCACAGCATATGCCACAGTCATCACCCAGTTTCATGGTGACACCTGTCTCAGCTCCCTCACCAGAACCCCAAGCAGAACCCCAGCCAGAGTCCATGACAGAGTCCATGCATAACCCCATACCTGAACCCACCTCTATGTTCCTGACTGAGTTCCTGCCTGCGGCTGTAGTTCCATTTATGTCAAAGTGTTCCCCCATAACTAAACCGAATTCCTGTCCACCTGTGTCTAGTACAATGCCCAAACCTACAGGCCCAGGGCCCCCTCAAGACAATTGTATTAGGTGCTCCAGGGGTAGTGCCTTTTGTGTGTGTGTGTGTGGGGGGGAGGGGGGGGGATTATTGACTGATTGTCAATAATCTTTATAGACTTGTTTGTGCATGCTAGCACTGCAAAGCATTAGTTTACTTATGTTTATACTATTGCTGTAATTCCAGTGACTATTTTCTGTTCTGGTGTTGATTTTGTTTTGTTCTTCTGGATTTCTCGTGTATTTAGCCTAGCCTCTGACTAGTCAGTTTACCCCTGATATTACCTTGCCTGTTTTCCAGATATATTGAGCCTGCCTTTGTCAGATCCACACCTGCACCTGACCCTGTTTTGTATTTAACACTCCCAGTAACTCAAAAACATTATCTGCTTCCTCTGAATACCCACCTCCTGGGTCTGCAGATCAGGAAAAGGGCATGGACACTGTAGAACACAACAAGGATTCAGGGGAGGATTCAGACTCAGATAGGGAAATGGACAGTATTTCCCAAGAGGACATGGAACAAGACAACATGGCAAATTTCCTGCCTTCAGGGTCACCTGAGTTCAGTTTGGGCAAAGGTGTGAACCCTTACCCGGATTGTGTTGTCCTTCACTCTTTGTGAAGCATTGTTTGTTTATATATATATATAATTAAGTTATTAATTAAAGAAAAAATATATACTTTTTATTTTTAATAAAAATTATGATTTATTTATTAGAGGACTTCATACACATAGTAGTTCAAAACACCTGTTCCTGTGAGCAAGTGAGCACTCATTCCAAAAAGTTGAGCTAATTACAATTCTCCTGTCCCATGAAGATTTTGTTTTGTACACCAGTAATTGTAATAACCACTTCCATCATGTAATGAAAGTAGAAACAGGATGATTGAAGGAAAACTCAGACAACCATTTTCAAGAGGACCAAGGACCAAATTTCTGGACCATTTATTATGAATTTAGACATTAGACAATAGATTAATAGAAGGACTATATCAGAAATAAGTTGTGATTTTTTTTTATTTGTTTGTTGCTTCATTTTTTAAAAATGTTTACTGTGTATTACTGTATATTCATCAAAAAGCCAACCTCCTGCTTAGATTTGTGGCTTGGAACTGCTGGCAAGCAAATGTCAAATGCAAATCTGGTAATAATATTGAAACCCTATTAATAATATTGCACTGGTTAATGTCTCATTAAACCAGAATGATAAAAAATAAATGTAATAATAAAAATTCATGCAATAATACAAGAAATATAATAAAAAAGGTCAATATAATGAAGTGTATATATTCAACATTTCATCTTGTAATGAAAATATGATTGTAGCCTAAGCTGTTTAAAAAGGCATTTTTAAATGCTTAAAACATTGCAACATTCAAAACTTACTAAAATAATAAAGAATTACTGAATAAGTTACAGCAGTGCTTGCACATAACCCATGTACAAACTGAAATAGTCACAAAGGTACACATGTCAGCATTTTATGTAATTTGGATGTGTAATTTTATTATACAAATATTAATATTTAGTATTAATAATAATATTAATATTTAATATTAATATTTTGCAATAGGTACATGTACTATCCATTTAATATACATTTTTTAAATAATTAACAATCTTTCTGTCTAATTAATCTGTTCCAACTAATAACATTTATCTTGTTTAATGTATGTATTAAAACTTAAAATGAATATGATCAAGCAGTTACAGATTTATAGGATACTGATCAATTATGCATGATAAATATTTGAATGAAATGTAATTTTCTTTAAGTTAAAATATATTTTTTTAATTTATTCTCATCTGTCTTTGCTTTATTTTCTTCATTAATGTATCCTTAATTTCTTTTGTCCTAAAGCAGTATATGAGTGGATTGATAAGAGCAGGGAAAAGACTGTACATCATTATCACTGCAATGTGGAGGTTTGTTTCAAAATGAAATCCAACAGCAAATGCAACATAAACAAAGCTTCTGGGGAGATAGTACAGGCAGATGATAAAAAGCTGTGGAGTACATGTTAAAAAGGTTTTATTTCGTCCCTCTTTATTTGAGATTTTCATAACTGAAATAATGATGGCCACATAAGAAAATATGATATAAAATAAAGGACCCCACAGTACTGTCATAGCAATCGCAGTACTAGTGGCTTTTATAGCTGTTATATCTGCACATGCTAGGTTAGTTATTGAAATATAGTCACAATAACAGTGACGTATAATATTTGGGCCACAGTAAGGCACACTAAGGGCAGATGCAACTATTACACCAAGCTGTAAAATGTTTCCTATCCAAAGCACAGAACAAAGAATTGCAATACTAGAGTTGTTAATCAGAACTGGATATCTTAGTGGGTTACATATGGCAACAAACCGATCAAGGGCCATTAATGCCATAAGAAATGAGCTGCAAGCCCCAAAATAATGGACAAAATACATTTGTGTGAAACAACCATTGAATGCCACGATTTTCTCTGACATCCAGTACTTAGCGATGATTCTGGGCACAGTTGTAGTTCCAAATCCAAGATCTGATATGGCAAGATTACAGAAGATGATATACGTTGGTTTCTGAAGACTTTTTTCACATGTCACAAATACAAGGATGAAAATGTTCCCAGATGCCAGCATCAGATAAATGAAGAAGAAAAAGGTGCCTACCAATCCATAATATTCAGCAGGAATTCCTGAAAATCCTTGGAGGACAAATTCAGGAATATTGGTTGTGCTGTTTTTGTACAATGTTTCAGTAAAGATAGTCATTTGACAAAAAAGATAATTGTTTTCAATATATTTTACACAGGACTTTCTTGATGATTTAATAAAATCAATGATATCAAGTATATAAAGAACTATATAGATACAAAATGCATTATCAATAGATCAACAACACAAATTATACCTTGCCTAAATTTTGATCCAGGCTTTTATAATGCTTGTCACAACCTAAATGAGGGAGATTTGATACAGTTGTACATTTAAGCTCTTACTGTTGAGACTTTGAGCATTGTTTGACGTAATGAATATCACTCACTCCCTTAGAGAGTTCAGATGTGTACTCTTGCTTTGTTTATTCAAACTGCATGATTTCTAGGTATTTACTACAGGCCAAAGATTTGAAACCACTATCTCTGCATAAATATGAAGTGTTCTTATTTTTAACACAGAACAAATGGCTTTAATGTCATTAAGAATCTGTTGTGGTAGGGTATAGCTTCTGTACTTTCCTTTTTAGTGGGGTAATATAAAGATTTCTTCTCTGTCCGTATTTATACATAGTGTGTTTCCCTCGTTCATTTGGAAACAGTAAAGATCACTTAGCAGAAAACAGTATTTTTCTTAGTATTATTTATTTAGTGGACTTTTCATCTCACAGTATCGGCACACCATCAGTATCTGTGACATACATAAAAATAAATAAATAATTAAAAATGGCAAGTAATCCAAAGGTGCCAACAACTTCATATCAATTTAACAATGGTCAAAATAAGAGACCCACGTGCTTATGTCACTTGCGTCCACAATGTATACACACATCATACAGTAGCCTGAGCATTACACAATCAAATAAGAATATAATTACCATAAAATAATACAAATAATAATTTGGATGAAAACATAAACCAACAGGTAAGCTATCACTTCCCTAGTTCATTCTGTGTAGTCCTGCTCCCCTTCTCATTACAGTTAAATACTGCTTTATGTATTCTTTTGTGCTTCATCGGTAGACAAACTTGAACTTACTGGGAAATTGTAACTGCATTGGTTGACATTTCTATTGGTGAGATTTCCAGATTGGTGTAGTTGACTCAATTTATGTCCTAATTGCTAGTTCCAGCCCCCCACCACCATGCCAAAGGTCTAGCATATTTGGTAGGATCTACTGTGTATGAGCAGAGACACATGATCCTATTCTGTTATTCTGTTCCATGAAGTGTTGTTCCCTGTCCAGACCTAAACGTAAATATTTGTTGTTTGTTTAAAATGCTTGTTTACATTTAAAGCAAAAGAACAGTATGTATCATGGGACTAGAAACCATGACCTCCTTTTGGGTCCCTTATTCATCTGTGACATCCTCTATGAAAGACTTCCGTTGTGGCCCTAGGCCCTGAACCAGCCTCCTCTGTGTCTGAAGCACCTGAAGCAGTGCCATTAACAGGTAGCACTAGTTCTCCATTGCCTGGATTGGAGACAAAAAGTGCCCCAAGTTTGCAAAATCAGGCACAAGTATTAATGAGTGTGTTAAACAGGCCTGGTCCTCCTTATAGGTCCATCATCTGTTAAAAGTTGATCAAGCATTTTTCCTTTTTGATGACTTAGAAGGGGAAGTGAGGGAAAGAAACAATGCATTGCCCAGCTGCTGAATGAGAAGACCCAGATAATAATTGCTGTGCTGTAGGATGTTTACAGGTGTTCCATGTCATATGTAGGCTTACAGGAGTTCCTTTTTCCAGGAAACAACAAGAAGGGGGTAGTTTGTTTGAATTTCTTCTTGCTTTGATAAATCTTCAGGAGAACATTTAAAGGCTGAGTAAATTTATGTTGCTGTGAAAGGGCCCCTGGGGCTTAAGGTTTAAGCCATCATCCTGTAATTCTCCTGTAACTTGAAGGAGTCTGGCTCTTTCACTTGTGAGTGTGATGGAGAGCAAGCTGCTCCTTGTCAACTAATCTTCATTAAACCACTACCCTCTAGTGGTAGTTGTCCAACTGTCACAGCCTTCAGAAAACTAATTCCCGCTGGGAATTAGGCAGAGCTGGCTTGGGCAATCCTGTAGGCTACTTCTGCATCAATATTGATGGATCGTGAAGGTGTGCTGCCTAGGTAGACAAATTTGTCCACTGCTGTAAGTGTTTGGCCACTGACTGTGATGTTTGGCTCTATATATGGGGCAGCCGGGAGTGGTTGGTACAAAACTTCGCTCTTCTTAGTATTGATGGTAAGACTGAAGGAATCACAGGCTTTAGAGAACAGGTCCATGATTTTCTGCATGTCAGACTGGGAGTCAGCAATCAGTGCGCAGTCGTTAGCAAATAAAAAGTTACAGGCTTCATCTTCCTGGACTTTGGTTTTTGCCTGCAGTCTCCGCAAGTTGAAGAGTTTACCATCGGTCTGGTACCTGAAGCTCAGACCAATCTCACTGTCACGAAAGGCATCAGTCAGCTTGGCCGAGAACATGATGCTGAAGAGCGTGGGGGCCAGTACACAGCCTTGCTTGACACCGTTTGTCACGGGGAATGGCTGTGAATATTCTCCATTATCATGTACACTTGCATACATGCCGTCATGGAACTACCTGACCAGTGAGATGAACTTCTCTGGGCAGCCGAACTTGGCCATGATCTTCCAGAGCCCTTCACGACAGACAGTATCAAAAGCTTTAGTCAGATACACAAAAGTGGTGTAGAGACTGACATTCTGCTCCTGACACTTCTCTTGTAGCTGGCGTACTGCGAAGATCACGTCCACTGTGCTGCACCCCTGCCTGAATCCACACTGGCTTTCTGGTAGCAAACCCTGCTCTAGATGCTCGTTCAGGCGGTTCAGCAGTATTCTGGCAAGTATCTTTCCTCCAAAGGAGAGCAGTGAGATGCCACGATGGTTGTCACAATCCTGTCTGTTCTCTTTCTGCTTGTACAAGTGGACGATTGAAGCATCCTTGAACTCATGCGGAAGTTTCTCTTGGCTCCACATAGACTGAAATAGCCCAGTAAGTTTCTTGATCAGCCGCAGGCCACCGGAGATGTAGACGTCCACAGGAATTGAGTCTGCGCCAGGACATTTCCCACTAGCAAGACATCTTTCACTTCCTCCATTGTAGGGGGCACGGCAAGCGATTGATGGATTGGAACTTGAGGCAACTTTTCAATCACTTCGTCATTGATCGTAGATGGATGATTTAGGACACTGCTGAAGTGTTGTGCCCAGCACTCATGGATCTTCTCCTTGTCAGTGATCAGCATGTTCCCATCAGCACTACGAAGAGGGAATGATCCTGACAGTGTAGGCCCATAAACAGCCTTAAGAGCGCAGTAGAAGTTCTTTATGTCATGACGATCAGCAAAGGATTGAATCTCATCGGCCTTCTACTTAGCCATTTATCCTGCATGCGGCATAGCTCATGCTGCACAGTCTTTCTAATGTTACTGAAAGCAGCTATCTTGGATGCAGACAAAGCAGCTATCTTGGATGCCGGTCATTAAGGCGAGCCCTATGGAGCCGGTGTTTCTCGTCCAGCAGTGACTGGATACAGTCATTGTTTTCATCAAACCAGTCCTGGTGTTTTCGGGTGGAAGGACCCACTACTTCCAAGGCAGCAGCGTAGACAGTATCACAGAAAGTTGCCCAGTGAGATTCGACATCTAGTGAGTCAAAACTAAGGGGTTCAAGCTTGTTGTCCAGTACCTCCATCAGTGACTGCTTAATCCGGTCACATTTCAGCCTAGCAACGTTCAGTCACTTTGGGACCCTGAGGCCTTCTGGATGGTTGTATCCTGATACTCAACTTGGAGATCAGCAAACGATGATCAGTCCAACACTCTGCACCACACATAGCTTTGGTGACTCTCACATCCCACCTATCCCTCTGCCTGACAATGACATAATCCAACAGATGCCACTGCTTAGAGCGAGGGTGCATCCATCCATCCATTTCAACCCCCACACCATCTTGGTTGTTTAAGTACTGCATATGTCTTTTGGACATAGTGACATAGTGGATGATGAATACTGATGAAAGTGGAGGATGCATCTGAGTGGGATCATCTAGATTTAATAAGTCCTGTGCCTGGTAGCTATGCATTGTGGTTTCACACAAAGAGACTAATACTACATCTTCTTCTTTTCTCCCACTGGAATTTGTGACATCTGGTCTTTTTTTTTTTTTTCTTTTTTTTGGATCCCCAGGACTCAGCAGACAAAGGCTTCAAAGTTTGATGTCTGCAGGTCCATGCTGCATCTTTTTTATTGTAAATTTTAATTTTTCACTTGTGTGACTCTGTGGTGAGTTTGATCACTCCCAAAAGTGAACTTGATTACATGTTTCTTAGGGGCTATATTGGACACAGCCATGCCCTACATGGTGACATTTGGTGAAGAACTCAATTCAACTCTGTTTTCCTTTCAAATAAGTCTCAGTTCTTGGATAACTCATCAACAAGCCTATTATTAGTATTTTTTAAAACTCATAAACAATACTGGGGTGGCACGGTGGCTGAGTGGTTGGCACTGTCGCCTCACAGCGAGAAGGTCCTGGGTTCAGCCTTTCTGTGTGGAGTTTGCATGTTCTCCCCGTGTTCCAGTGGGTTTCCTCCGGGTACTCTGGTTTCCTCCCACAATCCAAAGACATGCACAGAGGGGATTAGGCTAATTGGCTACTCTAAATTGGCTGTAGGTGTGAATGTGAGTGTGAATGGTTGTCTGTCTCTGTGTGTTGCCCCGCAGTGGATTGGTGACCTGCCCAGGGTGTAACCCGCCTCTCACCCGATGTCAGCTGGGATTGGCGCCCGCTTCCCCCCGCAACCCTGAACAGGATTAAGCGCCAGAAGACGAATAAACAATACTGAACACAAAAACAAGAATTTTCTAAGATTTTTGATAAATGCTGTTAGTCAGTCACTTTGTGGAAGTGGCATTATTTCTGTAATGTTACTATTTTAGAAATATACTTTTTGCATCATGCCTCCATCTGCATATTTCAGCTGAAGCAATGAACTGTACTTCCCATTCCCAAATCACTTTACATATGCAGTAAAATGATCAAAAATTCTAGAGCAATTTGATTTTCATGTCAGAAAAAAATATTTGTTGTTACAATGATCTACCTTGTAATAAATTACAATAATTTGTCATCAATTAATCCAGATTTTATACTGAATATAACTGTGACAAATCAGAAGCAGGTGTATTTAAGGGTGAGCTTAATTTTATATTAAATTAAATTAAATGTATTAAATATTTTTTAATTTATTAAAAATTAGAATTGGTAAAAAAAAACAGGGTTCAGTCAGGCAAACAAAGGACAAACAGGATAAAAGAAACACAGAAAGCAAAAGGTCTAAACCTGAGAAGCAATACTATTCAGAGTTTTGTCACTGAAAAGGCAGGTAAAAATGGCAAAGAACACACATGATTGAGCTGTTTAAATACGCAAAGTGATTGAGAAAAAACAAAACAAAACAGAAAACAGGCAATTTTCCATGAATTCCATTTCATAGTTTAGTATGTAAAAAAGGTAAATGATATTATATTTAATGGTACCACTTTCTGAATACTGTTTGCTGAAAATAGGCAATATATACACAGTGATACACAGAGAACACATTCACACTACAAAGGGACCCAGATTATGTGCACTTCACGGCCAAACTAACTTGGGCTTTTTATTTCTTTAATCAAGAAATACTTACATCTTTTGTTCTCAAAGGATTCATGAGAGGAACAGGCTCTTCAACATGACAGTAACTGTTTGCAGATCAGTATTAGATGTTATACCGATTTTGTTAAAAAGCTAATTAAACACATGGGTAAAGAGAGAGGAACGTTATTATAAGTACGGGAAGCCTTTAATATGTCATGTGTGTATAAAATTCAAAAGAGAGCTAAAACAATGCAAAATAGAATAATAAAATACCCCTAATTAAAAATGCAACTTCTTATTTTTATTCTTATATATCATAATTTTTAAACATATGGAGCACTTAAAATATACTTTACAAGCTATATCTCGTGGTCAATTTTATTAATAATTGGTGTGCTTATATGCCATATGTGTATGTCTTAGTACACATACTGTAATTTAAACAGAATTCATATTTGAAAGTAATTACAAAATATAAGCTCTAATTTATTTTAGGATGCAATATACCTAAATCAACTTAGATTTATTGAGTCAGAATATTTTAAAGCAGTAAGTAAATTGAAAAAGGTATGTTAATGCAAGCAAAATATTAGGCCCTGTCCACTCTGTGCAAAATAAATTCAGCTTTTGAGATTCAGTCCTTTGTGCTATGATCTTAACAATGTACATTGTTTCTTTACCTGTTCATTTCAAAGTAGCCATTATTCTATCTATCTATCTATCTATCTATCTATCTATCTATCTATCTATCTATCTATCTAATGTGTGTGTGTGTGTGTGTGTGTGTGTGTGTGTGTGTGTGTG